>CM060251.1:51916829-52199329 GCA_030684275.1 Acipenser oxyrinchus oxyrinchus
AATATTATTATTATTATTATTATTATTATTATTATTATTATTATTATTATTATTATTATTATTATTAAGACAATAGGCCTACATTTGCATTAGAAAATAAAATTGGTAGAACATGAAATGCTAAACGGACAGGAGACCAGAAGAAGTTAGATTCTCTGACAGCAGCATGGAGACGGGATCTGCTTCAGTCCTGTATAGCACAGTATTTGTGTTAATGAATCGGGAATAACACTTACGGGATCTGTCACTTGAACAGTCAATTTCACAGCCTCTTTGGCTGGAGCAATTCCTCTCGTCCTTCTGCATGCTCTCGTCCTGATTCGAAATTTCATTCACCTCAAAACAATTACCGCTATCCTCGTCCAACTTTCTTTTCTTTTCCGCCCCAATGAGGGCTTCCACCGAAAAAGCATGAGCCTTTAAGCTCATTGTACAAGGAGATCTCCTTTTCTCTGCCATCCCACAATCCAGAAAGCGTAAGAACTGTCAAGTTAAAAAGAATTACCCAGTACTTTTCAACGAGCATCCACCAGCACTGCGTTTAATTCACTCGTCTTGTTCTGGTCTGAAAGAGAGACCTAACTTTTACTGAGCCAGGAAGAATGACATGTGTTGCAAGCACTCTACGGGCAAGAAAATGTTGGGACCAGCAATTGAAATTTGTTGCCTTGATCTGTCAGCACTGTAGACGACAGAGCAGTGGATGGAATTTGATCAAGTGTCAATAACGAAGGAGGCGGATCTGACATGCCAATCACGCGACACCTAGCCAATGTTAACGCCCGATCTCGCCCCTGTGCTGGGACCATCTTGCCGTATATGGAAGTGACGGCTCGGTGAATGAATTAGCTCGGGAGTGTTGAGCACCAGCCATTCTTAAACATTGCGATCATTTTCACACAGAGGTTTCAAATGTTTTGAATATTTACTTATTTCCTCAATTACATTCAAAGTCAGTTTTCGTCAGTTTTTTTTAAAGTTTAAACTAAGTACCTTCAGAGATTGTAATACTATATTGTAGTATATAGTGCAAGTTAATTAATTTCCTTCGGGCTGTACTAGGCTATTAAAAAAACAGTCTATTTATAAACAATAACGTCATGTCATTCAAACATTGAATGCATTCTCTGGGGACTGATTTTGTTATAGGCCTATAATTACGTCATGTAACAAGACGCTTAAGTTTTAATTCTCTTTAACAATTCCTGCACATAAAATATATGTGCACCACTCTGACAGATATCGTAATCCATTCAATTCACGAATTCCTTGTTTTTTTTTTCATTTTTTTTTTTTTTTTTTACCGAACTAGAAAATTGTTATAGGTCACAGGCTTTCATTTGATTAACTGGGAACTGAAACTGGTCTTATAAGTAGAATTTTAAAACTGTTTAATTGCATTATGCTATTCGATCAGATGCACATTCTGGTACGTTTCTTAGATTAACTTCGCCACTCGTGTAAAAACAGCAAGAGGCACACGTGTGAATGCATATTTGCTGAGAAAACAAATACATATATTTGATAGTGGTTATAGTTACCGTAAAATGTGAAGCTTTTTGTTATAATGAAATACAAACAAGCACACACACTCAAATCCTACAATCACAAATACTGAAAATACCCGAATGACAACTCATGGTGCCTATTTAATAACTGGAGCGATTACACCAAATTCCCTCATACCAACAGACTGCACAAGTTATGAGACAAAGATTTACTGGTAAATTGATTTATTGTAATTTGCAGAGCAAAGTCATATTTTGTGACAACGTTTTAATAAACTGCCCCTCCAACAAATTATAATGTAGCCTATTTTTGACAGAAATTACCACACTTTTAAAATAAAATAGTATAAATTCAAAATTGTATTTTCATTTGCCTGCATGCACATTGTATTATTGTATTACATTTGGTCTAAAATAAAATAGAAATTATTGTAAACAGGATGTCTCTTTTTGTTTTGTCTCCTTTTCCACATTAAACGTCTTCTCTGGAAATTAAAATAAACTATCTGCTCCAATATTTTATTGTTATTTTTTTTAAATGCCTAGCTGTTATTTTCAATATTATGTTTGTCTCAATAGTTTTTAAAAAACAAACCGTTTTCTATTTGTTTTTTAAGCGTTACGATCGAATACAGGTCAACACTTTTTTTTATTTCATAGGGGTTGTTGTTTAATTTGGACATTCTAAAGTGCATTTTGCAATTATGTTCGTTTAATTAACAATTATAAATGATCCGTGCTTTCAAAATATTTTTTAAGGTATTAAAACGAAATGTGTCAGGTATAAATATCTGAATGTTTTGTTTCACTTTTAAATTGAAAATAACGTTGTTTTAATTGGATATTCCGTTTTGTCAAATAAAAAACGCACTTTTTGAGCAAGCCGTTTAAACGTTAAACTATAGAATCCTATTGCAAAATACATATTTATCATGAAAGTCTAAAGGTATATATTGATTCCTTTTTCTCACCCAAGTTTTTTTTTAAATTATTTTTTTAATTAAGAAAACCTGTACATTTTCTCCAAAAAACATCGTATTAATATTGTATTGATTTTACATTTAAAATAATTAAAATACTTAACATCAGCCAACTTTAACTGTCACAATAGGCATATTGTGCAGTTACTCAAATTAGCCAAGAATAGCCATTCATCGTTATTCAGTAGACTATTAAGGAGTCGTGTTGTTTACAACTCTTGAATCTAAAATGGGATGCTCATCTTTTCCGTTTTAGCGATTAGAAAATAAAAGCATTACATTATTACAAATGTGTGGTTAGGTAAAGCATACTGTTTTGTGTTTAATGTCTGAGAACACTTTAAACTGTATACATATAAAACCAACTGTACCGTATGATCTGTTCCTAATCAAGCGCCTTGCTTAATGCTGTTTAGAATAGGTAGGAACCATAATTCTTGCAGGATTGGACAAAAAATATTATTTTAAAAATATTAGGCCTATATAATTTAATTAGTTAATTAGTGCATGAGATATGGGTTAGATTTCTGAGTTCAGAGCATCTAGACAATTGAGCGGTGACACTAAACGTCCCATATATATATATATATATATATATATATATATATATATATATATATATATATATATATATATATATATTAGCGCAAAGATTACACACAATTACACATACCTTATGTTCATTCAGACCGATGGAACTTCCCTGTATCCTGTATTTTGTTGGTTTTCTAACGTAACCTGCTCAACGGCAATATATACTGATGGCTGATCTCACGTGTATTAAACAGGAAACATATGTGTTCATGTGAACCTCATAAAACGTGTTATTTAAAGTAACCACTGTGCATGTATTCTTTAAACGTTTCACACTTATGCATGGTGTATCTACCCAATTATTTGGAAAGTAGCCTATTCTTTATTCAAACCACAATACCGTACCTCACCTTGCTGGTTGTTAGGTAGCTAGGATTTACAGACACTGGAAGTTTAAAGCACTTGGTAGGAGCACTATGCCATCTACTGTTAGCAAATCAATGTGCGTAATAATGGTGCAGTTATGTATTTAAAATTCTCTTGATAGCAGATATTATAAATTTGCGACTTCTATGAAAAAAATGATGTTCGTTTAGGCATTGTTAAGCGAAGTTGTTGGTAAACTGTTAGGATGTAAAACAATTATACAAGCATCAGGAGCTTCCAGGTGGAAAGTTATATGAAAATTCAACATTCTTATGCCAGAGGAATACCGGGGGGATTCACGCCAAAGATATGACACAACCGACACGTTCCTTTTAATTTTGAAACAGTAGGTTACTTAAAAGGAAGGACACACATATATTATTTCTAAATGAAAATAGATGGCGATTGTGACTCCATGCTTGTGCAGTTTATTTCTATGTTGTATGTGTATAAACTGTGTTTATGGAAGAACATTGATTAAATACTCAAAATAAGAAGAATGTAATGTTTTCAATATTTATTTTTCAAACGGGACGAGACTACTGTTTTATTTCCTTAAATAAAAGTTGGTATTGGCGAAATATGTTAAAGAAACAAACTACTGTACCATTTTAAATGAAGGGTGTTTAAAGATTTTGTTTGTTTGTTTGTTTGTCT
Source organism: Acipenser oxyrinchus oxyrinchus (assembly GCA_030684275.1). Classification (NCBI taxonomy): domain Eukaryota; kingdom Metazoa; phylum Chordata; class Actinopteri; order Acipenseriformes; family Acipenseridae; genus Acipenser; species Acipenser oxyrinchus. Next base: position 51,920,935 of record CM060251.1, read on the forward strand.
GTCTGTTTGTTTGTTGTAAAAGGAAAGAAGCTTTGCAAAATTAATAGCGTCTTCCTATCTGATTCCGAAAATGTATAGGTTTTAATAAATATATCTTAAATTAAAATAAACCTTTACCTTTTTTTGACAAGATTTGGGTGACTCTAAATGAGCTGTTTTGCTTTTTCTGCCCCCCTCTATTCTCCCAGCTCAATTGATTAGCCCCTTATTCTCCACCTATTCCCAAATACGTCAATATAATAGGTGCTCGTCCGTTTAAGTAGCTATGTGGCACACGACTGCATTTCATTTATTCTGCAATGTAGTTATTTTTCAATTTCAATGACGGCTCACAATACAATTCAAAGCAGTCACAAAGAAGAAAGCGAAAGGAAAGTATACCGCTTCAATATCTCAAAGCAATGTCGTGTTCGATCTGTGAACGTAGCCATATGTTATATACATTGTATACATAACGAACTGATCCGTTAAACCTTTGATTGAAACAAACACATTCGTTTCAAAGCTAAATAACCCAAACAGAAAATCATGTTGTTTTTTTTCTGTCTGGACTTTGAAGGTTCGTTGACACATAAATTATAAAATCTCTGTGTCTGGGTAACATATTGTTAACAGTTCTTTTGTAAGTGTAATGGCAAGATGGAAGGCCTCCAATAATTTTATTGAGGAAGTGGCAACACAGGGAGCAGATATAAGAAGTAAAAGGTTCAGAAAATAATTCACTTTGAACATACTGAGAAATGTAATCCACTTTAAATATGGCTCCAGCCCTTAACCACCTTGTTGCCAGTTCTGCAAGTTTTTATTTGCCTAAGTGCGGATCACATATTTATTACAGTTGTGCCATCTGCAGGGGTCGGGATTTCCAGAAGGCCCATTTCTATTCTCGGGGACGTTTCCCAAAAGCAACTTAAGCCACACGAACATCGTAACAGCATCGTAAGAGCAACGTGTCAAATCTGATGCGTTTCCCAAACACTGTCGTTAGTTAAGTAGTTCGTGAACAACATCGTAGGTCTACGAGTGATCTGGGGTAATCGTAAGGAGATAAGTGCGTCGTGAAAGTACATAAATGCATTGCGAGATCATCCCCTCTTGCTGTATTTGGCAGTATGGCTGCGATTCATAGAATTGTGGAACTTAATCGTTGCAGACGCCACCCGCGCAGTAGATTGTTAAGAATTAATGCCAACATAAGAACAAATTTAAACCCGTTAGATATACTTAGTGACGGAGAAATCATTAGAAGATACCGGCTTCCACGGAATGAAATCCTAACTTTACTGGAGTTACTCACACCGGATTTGAGGAGGCGCACTGAGCGCAATTATGCACTAACTCCAGCTGTGCAATTGCTGTGTTCATTGCGGTACTATGCCACAACTAGCTTTCTCCAAACCAAAGGCGATGGGCTGGGACTCCGAAAAGCGTCTGTATCACGGTGCGTCCAAGCAGTAAAGACAGCGCTTGTTAGGCACGCACCGGAGTACATTAGGTTCCCGAGAACACAGGCAAGACGTTCATGACACGCACAGAGGATTCCATTCCATTGCAAACATCCCACAGGTAATTGGGGCAATTGATGGTACACTAATTCCCATAATAACCCCGTGGATAGATGAGCCTATATACGTCAGCAGAAAAGGCTACTCAGCAATCAATGTCCTAGTTATATGCAATCACGAGGGTGTTATCACGGACATTGTGGCAAAGTGGCCGGGGGGTACCCACGATGCCTTCATATGGTCCAATTCCGCGATATCCCAGGCAGCAAAGAACGGGCAATTTGGCGACGGCTGGTTGTTGGGGGACAGTGGATACCCCTTACAGCCGTATCTCCTCACTCCTATTCTGCATCCCCGCAATGCTGTTGAGGAAAGATTCAGCAACGCGCATCGCCTCACTGGATGCATCATTGAACGTACCTTTGGTGTGTGGAAAATGAGGTTCAGATGCATTGACAAGTGGAGTGGGACACTACACTTCACACCAGCCAAATTCTGTCGATTCCACTCCACACAGGTTTTAATTGTAGGCCACTTATTGCAATAACGGAGAACATATTTAACAAATCTATTAAGTTGTGATTGACTCCTCATCCTTTTCAGCACCTTTGCTGGGACAGTACCTTCTACGATGCACTTTAGGGTCATTTTTAAGATGCAGTTTAACGATGTGTTTCGGGAAACGCACGTGAAGATCGATCGAACTCAGCTGCGATCCATTGAGAGCATAATCTTGAAACCTCAAGTTCTATCGTTATCGGGAAACGGCCCCCTGATTGGGCTGCAAACAATTTTCACTCTTCAAATATTGTAAATGCGGTTTGACAAATGATGTAGCATACAAGAACTGTTTAAAAATGAATTTGAAGTGCATACTATATAGACTAATGTGTATGTTTATGTCCCATACAATAATAAGAGTTTCTATGAATGTTGGTCAAGAAATTTGAGTAATTATTAAGCAGGATACACACCGAACATACTCTTTTAATCGATGGCATTAGTCAACCCTATTTCGTCCAATGCAAAAAATATTATTATTATTATTATTATTATTATTATTTATTTATTTATTTATTTATTTATTTATTAGCAGACGCCCTTATCCAGGGAGACTTACAAGATATCACATTATTTTTACATACAATTACCCATTTATACAGTTGGTTTTTTACTGGAGCAATCTAGGTAAAGTAAAAATGGTACACGTTGTCAAAACCACCACTCAATCACGTAAGGTTATGTTCATTAGTGTGATAAAGAATTTTTTTTTTTCTTGTTTATGTCTTGACCACAATTTACAGTATTACTATATATGTTGTCATGCACGCCACATCACACAGTTTACAACTATTGAACTATTGAATTCTTTTCTGAGATGAAGTCCACAACCCATTTATTTATTTATTCATTTCCCAAAATAAATGTATGCTAGTCAGTACCAAATACTATATAGTACATGCATACATCAAAATGGAAGTATAAGACCTATGGTAATGTTGTGACCCATATAGGTTGACGTTTATTGTTCATTATTTAAAAAGGAAAGGGTTTAAATATAGACTACTTCATCAGTAATCATTAATTGCATAAGATGTCAACATTACTAGTAGGGGTCGAACAGGCGAATTGTTTCGTTTGCTATTCCAATGACATTGTATTTTTCGCAAACTAAGCCACTTTGCTTCCGCAGTGTACTTTATGGATTCCCATGAATACCACAGAAGGTCATTGTGTGCATCTGCATGACATGTATTGCAAGCCGGTTTTCATCGAGATTGAAACGTGTAACTAAGCGCTCGATTAACTTGAAGCTCTCAGCTGGATATATCATGGCAGAGAGAGAGAGAGATTGCACCTGTTAATCACTTTTAAATGCTTTTATCGATATCCATTATTTATTGTCTATATACATTTCTGCCTTTCATCGGTCCTGTACTACAGGTAGCATCATAAATTAAATAAATTAAAACTAATTAACGAATGTCTGTGGGAAGCTTTATTTTCCACTGTTAAATTAAGTAAACAATTATATTTGTGTATTTCAGCCTACCTGAGTGTACATGACTGTTAGCAACACTTTGTTAGCCATGTTAGTGACAATAAATAAATAAATAGATAAATAACATACATAGCAATGCAACAGTGTAACAAGCGTAGTTTTAACTTGTATTTCTAGTTTAGTTTAGGTGGAATTTTTTCTGTAGGATACATCGAGAGAAATTCGAATTTGAGACATGTCAGAATGTCCCTTTATTAAAATAATAATAATAATAATAATAATAATAATAATAATAATAATAATAATAATAATAATAATAATAATAACACCGTGACACTGTAAAACAGAATTTAGTAGTAATAGCTACTATTCTTTTTTGTACTTATTTTCCAATATTGTTTGTATAGTAACACAAACAAAACAAATGGCTACAGACTCATAATGAATTCAAGTGAAACACCGTAGGAATAACAGTATTGTAGTTTTGTATGCATTTGCGGCTGTTATTTCACTGAATTAACAAGAACAACGATTTTTTAAAAATAGTTAGTTTATTTTATTTGTCCGTTATACTACATACAAGCCCTTAAATCAAAGTGTAGTTTATATCAGGTTTAGTAACTTTATTGAATTATTTCCTTTCTGAAATAAATCATAAAGACTAAAGAGCTATGAGAATCTAGTCCCGAATATCTGTCCGGTATAACCATTGGAACGATGCTCCTGAATTGTGACATACAAAAATCTTTATGAAGAACTTTAATTTTTGAGGTATTTATTTACGTTTCTTTTTACACCATTTCCTACCATTGGACGCCTTACCACCCAGTGTGGAGCCCAAACCGTATGGTATATTAATCAACGTGTGGAACTTTTGAAAGGAAAAAAAATACAGCTGCCAAACTTGATTGTGTCAACAATCTTGCCAAACATGTTTTATGAATAAAAAAATATACCAACATAAAACATAAACATAGGTCCATATGTAGTTAATGTGAATTAAAATACTCTCTTTATAAGATCAGAAAACACATACTACAAAGTTTCTAATTTCAATGTATTGTACATTTTAAATATTTATATATATATATATATATATATATATATATATATATATATATATATATATATATATATATATATATATATATATATATATATATATACCGCCTTTCTGCTTTGGGAATAAACTGACTTAGTATTGGTGGACTAAAACAATCTCTTTGAAAACACTGACATTTTAATAGGGATATAAAAAATAGATACCTTAAAATGAGTGGCAGGTTGAAAGTCCACCTGGATTGCAGTCCCACACAAAGGCTGCACACGAATATATTAATGCTTTACACATGCAGCCTGCTTCACGGAAACCTTTTATTGCAGATTACAGTGCATGCACCTTAAGGGTATATTTATAACTGGAACCTGTTGCTCCCTTTGCAGCGTGATACATTTTTGGAATTGTTAGATTTTCAAACAATGGTGGCCATGAATAACAAGTAGCCTACACTAATCCAAACCATTTGGGACCAAACCCTGTTCAGATGCCTTGGCTTGTCTTTTGTTTTTTGTTTTACACCCTTTTGCAACCCTGTGTACATTACATTGTACATTGTTTTCCATTGGTTATTACTGTTTCCAAAAATGTAAGCGCTGATTTCATTGGGTCTCTCAATTATGAATCGTTCAAAGGAGAATTAAATCCAATTAACACATTTTTTGGGGGTCCAAGAGGATTATTCATTTAAAATCCCTTTAAAATGTGCATACCAGTACAGTAAGACATTGTACAGGGGAGGCCCCCTTTTATGGGAGGAGCTATGTGAGGCATGGATCCACGGGCAGGCATGGATCCATGGGGAGGCATGGTTCCATGGGGAGGCATGGATCCACGGGGGAGGCATGGTTTCATGGGGAGGCATGGTTCCACGGGGGAGGCATGGTTCCATGGGGAGGCATGGTTCCACGGGGGAGGCATGGATCCACGGGCAGGCATGGATCCACGGGCAGGCATGGTTCCACGGGGAGGCATGGATCCACGGGCAGGCATGGATCCACGGGGAGACATGGTTCCACTGAAGAGGAATTGATCCATGGGGAGGCATGGTTCCATGGGGAGGCATGGTTCCATGGGGAGGCATGGTTCCACGGGGGAGGCATGGTTCCATGGGGAGGCATGGTTCCACGGGGAGGCATGGTTCCATGGGGAGGCATGGATCCACGGGGAGGCATGGTTCCATGGGGAGGCATGGTTCCACGGGGAGGCATGGTTCCATGGGGAGGCATGGTTCCACGGGGAGGCATGGTTCCATGGGGAGGCATGGTTCCACGGGGAGGCATGGTTCCATGGGGAGGCATGGTTCCACGGGGAGGCATGGTTCCACGGGAGGCATGGTTCCATGGGGAGGCATGGTTCCATGGGGAGGCATGGTTCCACTGAAGAGGAATTGATCCATGGGGAGGCATGGTTCCATGGGGAGGCATGGATCCACGGGGGAGGCATGGTTCCATGGGGAGGCATGGTTCCACGGGGGAGGCATGGTTCCACTGAAGAGGAATTGATCCATGAGGAGGCATGGTTCCACGGGGGAGGCATGGATCCACGGGCAGGCATGGATCCACGGGGAGGCATGGTTCCACTGAAGAGGAATTGATCCATGGGGAGGCATGGTTCCACGGGGGAGGCATGGTTCCATGGGGAGGCATGGTTCCACGGGGGAGGCATGGTTCCATGGGGGAGGCATGGTTCCATATGGAGGCATGGTTCCACTGAAGAGGAATTGATCCATGGGGAGGCATGGTTCCACTGAAGAGGAATTGATCCATGGGGAGGCATGGTTCCATGGGGAGGCATGGTTCCATGGGGAGGCATGGTTCCACGGGGGAGGCATGGTTCCATGGGGGAGGCATGGTTCCATGGGGAGGCATGGTTCCACGGGGGAGGCATGGTTCCATGGGGAGGCATGGTTTCACTGAGGAGGACTGGTTCTATTGAGGAGGAATGGTTCCACGGGGGAGGCATGGTTCCATGGGGAGGCATAGTTCTATGTAACACCGGCACAAATGTATGGTCTCATAAGATGCAAGTTACATATTTGACATTTTGTAGGCTTTGTATGAAACATATTTCATATAAACATATTTAGCTGAGATATTGGTAATAATGTCTTTATTGGCTATCATTTTCTTTCATTATCAACTTCTACAGAGGGCAAGCTAACAGTACTGCTCCAGTATTAGTACCCAACATTACTCGTTAAGGATTTGTACCGTTTCATCTCAGATCTCATCACAGCATGCAGTGCTTAATATTAAAGTTGCTATATTGTGCTTTATAAATATATACACATGTACAGTGCCTTGAAAAAGTCTTCACACCCTTGAACATTTTTCACATTCTACTGCCTAAAAAATACAATTCAAAATACATTAAAGTAGGAGTTTGAATATTTCTATAATTGTTTTTTCACGTTGAAAGTGTAGACGATGTTGTGTAGATCAGTGAAACAAACTCCTACTTTAATGCATTTTGAATTGTATTTTTTTAGGCAGTAGAATGTGAACAATGTTCAAGGGTGTGAAGACTTTTTCAAGGCACTGTACATTATTATAACCCATCAGGTTGTAATTAGTTATGAAAAAGTTATGTTTATAGATTGACTTGATTAAGGAATTGAAATGTTATTTTTTTTAAAACAGTTTTGGAGTTTAGCCTGTCACAAGAAATATAATATTGTTAGATTTTTTCCTTCATAGTTAGCAAGCTAATTTTAGGCAACAGACTTCACTGCAACACGCTTGCCATAAACAACAGTCATCAGTGGTTCGTAGTTAAACATTGGCATTAGAGAATTTACAAAATATATTTTCCATTTGAAACCAGTACTGTGTTGGTGACATACTGTATGACAAAAGTATTTCAAATGTCTGCCATGTCATCCTCAATTGTTTCAAATACCATAGAAGCATAAGTGTTTTAACTTAGAGATTTTTATAAGCACTATAAACAACCGCTCATAAATTTGATAAAATATATTTTTTGGGTAAAATTAGCAACCAATTAAACAATCCATTTAAAATGAAGGGCCTTATTCACAAAAAAAAAATGCTGACTGCTTTTTAAAAGAGTGTTTACAAACATAGTTTCCAAATATTTTAGTTTAAATGTGTAATAAACATTTTAAAAATGGTGGTTGCCTGTTCACTGCACATTAAAACAAGAAATGTCAACAAGAATACAAAGGTAAGTATTTTTTATAAAGGAAGTCATTTATAAAGCACTTCAACTTTAAAGTTTGCCATGTCTCTGTGTTGAACATAAGACACAAGCTGCCTCTCTAGTTGTACTCAGAAGATTAACTTCTGTATGGAAGGATTCATTTCTGTTCCAACCATAATTTGTTGGTGCTGCTGGCTATATTTTTCAAACATTTGGGCAGATGGAATCACTCAAGTTCAGCCCAGGACAAACTTGAGTTGAATGCCTGGCGGAAGCAAGGTGTTTGTGAAAAATAATATAGTAAGCCTTTATTTCTTACCATGCATTCAGATGACTGAGGCACAGCATGCTGATTGTAACTAGTATTTAGATTTTATTTAAAGAATGTGTTTTTTATTACCAGCACCAATTACTATTTTAAACATTTTAAAGCATATAATTGGCTATAATAATACACCACAGACCTCAGAGGGACTGACTGTTCTTATTAAGACCTACAACTATAAAGCTTTTGTGGGTTTGTGCTGCAGGACACTGCAGGCCTCAGATTCTATGTTCACACACCCATATGCCTGAATATCAGCAAAGTAAGCTCATAAAATTAAGGAATGGTGCATGGATATAGTTGACATAAAATCATTGGTTTCATAGTAAAAACTTTATAAACTTTGACTAAATTGATTTTCTACACGAAACCTAATTAATAGGGGGAAAAAAACTGAATATACCCTGACATGTACAGGACATATGCCAGATTGTAGCCTCAAAATATCTAAAAATATAGTCAGAATATCTCAGGTTACTAAATTGTAGTTATTATAGTCTTTGACTTGCCTTGGGAAACTAAGTTGTGCATTTAAAATTGCATTGGCCTCTCACCGGTATTCAAACATGTAGTGGTATACTGCACACTACTATATGCAGTGCCTATAGAATGTCTACACCCCCTTGAACTTTTTTCACATGTTGTGTCAGTGCCTCAGAGTTTCATTTAATGCATTTAAATGAGGATTTTTTCCACTTATCTACACACCATACTCCACACTGTTAAGGGGAAAAAAGTTTTTATTGAGAAAAAAATTATATATTAAAAATACAAAACTGAAAGATCATAATTGGATAAGTCTCCACCCCCCTGAGTAAAGGCGTCTGCTAAATAAACAAATAATAATAATACTTGGAGGAAGCACCTTTGGCAGCAATTACAGCTGTGAGTCTGTTGGGATAGGTCTCTACCAACTTGCACACCTAGATTTGGCAATATTTGGCAATATTTGACCATTCTTCTTTACAAAACTGTTCAAGCTCTGTTAAGTTCCTTGGGGAGTGTTGAGGGACAGCAATCTTTAAGTCATGCCACAAATTTTCGATTGGATTTAGGTCGGGGCTCTGACTGGGCCACTCAAGGACATTTACCTTTTTGTTCCTTAGCCACTCCAGTGTAGATTTGGCTGTGTGCTTTGGGTCGTTATCATGCTGAAAGGTGAACTTCCGTCCCAGTTTCAGCTTTCTTGCAGAGGGCAGCAGGTTTTCCTCAAGGACTTCTCTGTACTTCGCTCCATTCATTTTCCCTTCTATCCTGACAAGCGCCCCAGTCCCTGCCGATGAGAAACATCCCCATAACATGATGCTGCCACCACCATGCTTCACAGTAGGGATGGTGTTCTTTGGGTGATGCACTGTGTTGGGTTTGCGCCAAACATAACCCTTTGCATTTAGGCTAAAAAGTTCAATTTTAGTTTTGTCAGACCACAAAACTTTTTGCCACATGGCTACAGAATCTCCTGAGTGTTTTTTTGCATACTTCAAACGGGATTCAAGGTGGGCTTTCTTGAGTAATAGCTTCCTTTTTGCCACCCTATCATACAGGCCAGATTTGTGGAATGCTTGGGATATTGTTGTCACATGCACACTTTGACCAGCCTTAGCCATAAAAGCCTGTTGCTCTTGCAAAGTTGCCATTGGCCTCTTGGTAGTCTTTCTGATCAGTCTCCACGGTTACCCATCCCTGATCTGTGCCTTTCAACAACTTTGTCTCGGAGTTCTTTTGAAAGCTCCTTTGTGCTCATGGTTGAGTCTTTGCTTTGAAATGCACTACCCAGCAGAGGGAACCTACAGGAACTGCTGAATTTATCCTGAAATCATGTGAATCACTACAATTTAACACAGGTGGAGGCCACTTAACTTAGTGTGTGATTTTGAAGGCGATTGGTTACACCTGAGCTAATTTAGGATTGCTATTACAAGGGGGGTGGACACTTATCCAACCGAGCTATTTCAGTTTTTATTTTTAATTCATTTTCTACAAATTTCTAGAATACTTTTTCACTTGGAAGTTGTGGGGTAGGATGTGTAGATAAATGAAAAAAACGATTTTAATGCATTTTAATTCCAGGTTATAAGGCAACAAAAGGTGAAAATTTTGAAAGAGTGTGTAGACTTTCCATAGGCACTGTAGTTATGGTTCTTCACTAGCAGAGAATGTATTCAAACTTTCTGTAGCAGAACTTTTTTAGGGTACGAAAATCTAGGACAACCTAAAAGAGACAACATTTACAGGAAAAGATATGTAGACAATTTTGATCAAATATTTAAATAAAACCAAAATATAAACTGAAATGAATAAACCCAATAATTATTCCACCTCCTGAGGGCAACCTGAGGTGAACTGATCACCAGCCTTTACAGTAGCACCTAAATATAGCTTAATACTTCCCAACATAATTATCGCTTTTCATGGACTTAAAGCACTGCTTTCTATCATCTTCCAACAAAGGAAATGGTCATTGAAGCTGACAGTGAAATAACCCTCCCCACACAAGGATAAGCAGGGCAGATAGGCTGCTGGAAACATGTTTGATCTCAGCAGTACAGTATGTCAAAAAGTCAAATTATTCAGTTTATAGTCTAAATGTGCATTGTAACAAAAGCTGCATTAGGACATTATATAAACCACACAATACAAAGTGCAGTACATTTGTAAAAAAATAAATAAATAAATAAATAAAAGGAAGAGCACATAGAGCTGTGACCAAAGTTTTGCATCACCCTATAGAATTAACACATTTTGCTTCATAAAGTCAAATGAAGCCTATTGAATTACATACCACTTTGTAGTTTTCCATATACTTAACCAAAAAAACCCTGACAAATGGAAAAATGTGAAAAATCGAACATACTATACTCTTATTATAGCCCCTGGTAGACTTTTGTTAGATAGGTAGATAGATAGTACAGTCTTGAATATAAATTGAAGAGAACAGCTTGCTAAGCAAATTGTTAAAAAGAAAACAAGTTGTGAAACTAATTTTTGGAATCCCCTTAAAGTTATAAACAAAATTTCATATTGTATGGATACCACTCTGAAAGCCTGATCCAACTTTTTGTGTTTTCATTCAGCAATGCGTTATTTTTAACATGATGATTTAGTAAAGGTTTAGCAAGTTTTTGTCAGTCAATATTTTGGCACTAAATGCATATTCACCATTTTTTGTGGATTTGACAATATTAAGAGTGGAGGTTGAAGCAAGCATCAGCAGACTTTCTGGATCCAGGTACATTATATTTCTTTGTGCAAAAGAGCAGCTAGGTAAGTGTGTATAGATCTAATTAACTGATTTTTATATTCATGAGGGGAACACAATGGGACACCAAAGCAGCGCCATCTGTTGGGATAAATGGAAACTGAAGGGGAGCAGTATTAACTGGTTCCCTTTCAATTCGAAGATACAATTCCGCTAAATTGAATATTTTTGGGATATGCCTGTTTGTTAGGTATTCACTGAGCATTTTATATCAAAGCTGCCGCCTCACCAAGGTAATAAATAGTCACTGAGCAGAGATCTCAGTCTTTTTTGCCTTTCAGACAGGTAGATAAAGTGGTGAGTATTACTCTAACCCTTTTTTTCCAGTTGTGATTGTCTCTTTAGAGCTCCTTCTTTGAGTTTTTGTGAGTTCCCTTGCATTTAATTGCTGTAAGTAGGCTCGCCAATTCTAAGGAATCAGAAACTCTACAACTGAAGGCTGAGCTAACGCATACACAACTGTGTTTTGTTTAAAAAAAAATCATTCTTCATCAGCCTACTTCGCTCTGCGATTGTAGCCTGCTTTCTATCTAACCTCTGCAGCTTGCTGCACGTTTCTTCTGTTTTTTCCTCTGCTCATTGCAGCTGTAAAAAAAAAAAAGAAGAGATGGGAGACACGACCCTCCAGCCTCGCTCAGCAGCTGCTGTTGACTCGAGGGCTCTGGGCGACCTCAGTATGCCCACTTGGTGTGTGCGGCCTAGCGCCCCTTCAGGCCACGATTACTATTGTTTTTACTGTTACAATAAAAAATAGAAAGACAACACTTCAGCTTGCTGTCAAGTGTCTCTTTCTACTGCATTCCAGTTTTAAAAATAAATAACCGTGCACTTCCTCCATTAGGCCTTGGCCTTACTGTTGAGTAGGCCGCACGTATCACCACTCACCCATAACGTGTGTTAGTCTGTTTCTTTTTCTTTCTTCTGTTCTTTCTCCAGGTTCATGACTGCACTACCCCGCTGCAAGCTACGCGCTGCACCAATTGAGGGCTCCACGGGGTCCGGATGCCATCTTAGGTGCTCCACTCCACTGCAAGCTTCGCGTTGCACTTGTTGTGTGACTGCACTGCAACTGTCTGCAGGCTATGTTCCACACTGTTGCAAGCTACACGCTGTTCCTGGTTGTGTGACTGCAAGCAGCCCAGACACAGACACGCAGCCTTGGTGCTTTGCCCTCAGTACTTGGTGCTCGGTGCTTCGGCGCCCCCATGTCTAGGCCTCGACCCCCATGGTACCCTCGGGTCCTCGGTGCCTCAGAGCCATGGCGCCTCAGTGCTTCATCATCTTCGTTGCCTCGAGAGGTACATGCCTCAGCGCCGACGCCTCGAAGTTTTTGAGCTCTGCGCATTGCGCCCTCGGTGGCCTCGGGCCCCTGAGCTCCGTAGCCTTGGTGCCTCGGTGCTTCGACACCCTCGGCACCTCAAGGACTGTACGCCTCAGCACTTCGATGCTTCAAGGTCTTTGTAGTCTTGCACCCCAGTACCCTTGAGACCCTCGGGCCCCTGGTGCTCCATAGCCTCGGTACCTCAGTGCTTTGACACCCTCGGTGCCTTACCAGCACACTCGAGACGGAGGTTGAAGTTGAAGATTTATTTACACATCAACACACTGAACAGCTCATGTGACACTACCAGCAATGGTAGAGCACAGAGTACATACAACATAGTGTACGAAAACTTTGGTGGGATCTACAATCTCTGAACTAATCTTCTCTGTTCAATAATAAACGAACTCTGGCTACTCGCATGGCTGATGGCGGTTTTGGCTCACTCACTCACTCACTCACTCACATACACACACTGTGCTGAAGAGATTGATCATGGTGGATAAACGGTTAGGGTGGATATGTGACAGGCGGATACACGACGGATTACTGTATAGGTAAAGGCAACAACAGCACACCATTAAATGCATAGCGATTCTATTGAATTAGCACCAAAGAGCTAGATTGGCTCCATTTTCTTAATATTTTACAATGTCAACATGTTTATCTTTAAATTGGTTTTGAACAATAAAAGCATTTTAGTAGAGTCAAGGGACAATGTTAACAATCTAATTGGACATAATCACAAACTTCGCCTTGCACAAACAAATGTCTTATTTATTTATATTATAACACTTGATAAATTATTCCCTAAATGTTTGAATGAAAGCAATTACACTCTTTCCATGTTAAATCTTTAATAGATGACGTGCCATTTCAGCCAATTAAATACAAGGCTCTTAACCAAAGACTGGTTAAAAGTGTATGCAGTAAACATGAACATACACTATTTTGCAATTGTTGCATAAATGGGCTATAAAGTAAGACTTGAGTCTCAAATTTAATGAAGTGCAGAGGGGAAGATTGGCAGGAGCTCAAGTACCAAGGGCAGTTACAAAACTATAACAGGCAAGTTTTTTCAAGGTAGCTGCATAAAGATTTATAAAAATGTGCGTGAGTGCCATTTTTACGAGAAAAAGTGTGTTATTTTGGATTGACATATATTGTTTTTGAAGTTGAGCCCATCAGGGATGGCATAATGTCTAATTATTAAAGAAACCAAGAAAGTAAAGGACTATGACATATTCATAATAATAACTTATTTGAATAGGTGTACATAACTACCAACCTCATTTCGAATGCTCCATGGATTAAGAATAAAGTCTGGCAACTTTATCATTTTTTCGTAACTATATCAGTCTATGTTTTGTCTGAGACCACATGAATAGTTAATATCATATATTTTTTGAATGAATGGTTAGATTTTTCAAAACAGACACCAACTTTTTATTAAAACCCAAATCACATTAACCTTACAGCATTTAAGAAATGAACTTAACTGTCTAAGATTCATCTTCCATTAACTGTAACTTAAGATGACCTGACACATGACATGGTTAAATATGTTTCTAATATTGCCGTTATTCAATAATGAAATTATAGTTTGTCTGATCTGTTCTCAAAATGTGCTTGATGCAGGACCATCTGCAATAACATATTGCTGTACCAAAAATATCAATGTACTCTCACACTGGAGCTGTTCTATAAAAAAAAAAAAATAATAATAATAAAAAAGGCTATTTTTTCTTGTGAAAAGAAAAAAATATCTCAAAGCAAAGCAGGTTTCTCAACGGCCTTTCCCCTCGTGAATGTGGATGGCATAATAGCATAATGAAAACCTGGTTTGTGGACACTGGATATCATCAAAGATACACTTTTGGCACAGTTCCAGTCTCATGGGAGATGACTCACATTAAACAAAACACAAGACAGTCATCAGATGGTCAGTGGCACAAACATATCCAACTTACTGGGCAATAAAATGTAATGACAAAATAATTTATTTTGATGAATATAAGCAGTCTTTCATTTGCAATGATTTAAAAGTATGCGTGTATGCATGTCAGATTGCAGACACGTTTTAGACATTTTCAGTATGCATGTATGTATGCATGTATGTATTTATGTATGTATCGATGCATGTCATAAAAAAATTACAAAACATAAATTTGACATTTGTACTGTGGCTGCATAGTTTACAATCAATTGATAATATATCTATGACTAATATGCACCATTAGGTATTAATACAATTCTAAGGATAACGGTAAAAGAAAAGGGGACAATGTAGTAATGTTATTAAGCGAGTCAATTAATCACCCCTGGGGGAAAACACCATCAGCATTATTATTAAAAAGAGTAGCAATGTTATGTTCTGCCACAGTTTACATCACAAATGTTTGCTTTCAACCTCTTTAAGACATTATAGGTAACTGTATATTTTACCTTCCTGATATTCAAGCCACATTCTTTCCTTATTTTTCAGGGGTTGTGGGGTTCAAAGACTCCCAATGGTAATTCTTGAAGACCCCACAGTAAAATGAGAAGTGAACATATGCTTAAAACGTGTTTGTAAACACAAAGGGGTCTACTTAATTGATCTAAGCAGTGGCAGATTAAAATACTGCAGTCATTTAAGTCATTAAAATATGAACTTTCTTTATTTGTTTCATATTTTTACTTCATCAATTGTTTAAACAGGTATTTAGATCCTCCGCCACATAGATCAATTGAATATACTTCATATTATTGTCAGCTAAGTGCTGTAAAATCCAAATGCAGAAACAAATTTAAAGATACATGAAACACAGGCTTGGTTTACCGTACATGCAGTTTAGAAACTCCAAATTCTCTTTCCATTGTCATGAGAATGCAACATAGCACACACACACACATCACACACATTTCTCACGCTATAGAAAGTGGCCATAGCAAGGGAATTCGTGCCAGTGGTCTCCTATATTATTGCTGCAGGCTATTGACCTCAGCACCAGGCTTGAGCGAATGTGTATAGAGTTGAAGCAAAATCTCTGAAACCTAATTCATAGGGCAATATTTGTATCGCAAGAATAAAAAATTGAAAAATAAAAAGAAACTGTTGGTTCCACGAATTTGTTCAAAAAGAAGATATGAGGCGTAACATATACTTGCTGCAAGAACGAAGTTCCAGAAAGTTACAAAAATGTCCAGGTGGATAAGCATATACAGAGTTTGTTGCTACCAGTATACTGGATCCCCAATAACATAAAATATAACAACATTCTACTGGCGACAGCGTCACACTGTCCCTGCATAATTTGGATTTTTTATTATTATTATTATTATTATTATTATTATTATTATTATTATTATTATTATTATTATTATTAAGAACATTATGTAGTGGGAAATGTGGGCAAGTAGGGTAGCCTATTTTAGATTTACTACCAGTGTTTGAAAATATAATCTACTAAACACTTTCACTGGATATTCGCTGGTTTTTGTTTTGTTTCCAGTATGCAGTGCCTTTACAATCAAATACACAGTTGAGTGATTTCATTTTACAACACTGAACAGCTCTGGGAGAATTCAACTACCTTTGCAAAATTGGAACAAAATTGATGTGGTTTTAAATCAGGTTATCTATGGAACATAAAAGGCTGCAATGCAAAACAATGAATCACTTGACAGTAAAGTCAGTACCGGTACATGGTTTAAGCCAGAAGAACTGTTAGTTCTGAGTATTTAAGTTACATGAAACTCTAGACATCTTTATACATCTGTCAGGCCCTCTGGGACTGTTGTGGACAGTCTGATTAATAAAAGATGAAGGTTAAGGAAGGAAACCTAGATTTTTTTCACAGAATGACAAAAAAATAACACTCTCCATCTGCATATGAAAGGAAAGCACAAGAGTGAAGTGTCTCAGTGCCTTACACTTGGCTGCTACTTTCCTGCTGCATCTTTCTGACTCACTTTTGGTCTGGCCCTGGAAAATAAGAAAGAATTCCAAAAATTAAGTGTGGAATTAATTTACAAGAAAGATTCTAGTCTTCTTTTCGAAAGTCTGAAATTCAATCTGCCTCACCAGAGTCCCCCTGTGGTTTCCTGCACTCAAAGTTCTTAACTTAACAGCTCTCCCTGTTTGTTTTTCATTTGTCTCCTTGATCCTTTAGTCTTTCCTTTCCTGCTGATCAGAATTAAGCACTATTAAACTAGTACCATTGTGACAGGGTAGCGTTGCGGGCCCAGGTGGTATCGGCTGTGATGGAGACTCAGTGCCAAGGAAGCTGTAGTTTAAGCACTGCAATAAACAAACAAAAAATAAAAATACAAAACAAAACACTACTGCTCACAGAGCAAAAATAAAAGGTTAAACAAAAACAGGTCTTGCACAACATAAACAAGAACAAAATAAGGGCCAAAACAAAAGTTTTAAACAAAATCCCAAAAACGTAGGCTGGGCATTACATTACAGTTTTTCAAAATAAACACAGAACAAACACTCACCCAAAAACTCCTTCTCCTAAGCAAAGGATTTTCTCCCCTTTTTATATCATGTGGCTGGAGCCTAATTATCATCAATTGGCTCCAGCCACATTCTCACATGTATTCCCTGCCAACCACCACCAAAACACGACAAAACAATATTATTTACAGGCAGGGCCCTGCCCTGCCACAGCCATACTTTAGCTGTAAAGATGGCAACCCGTTTAAAACTAGGAATGGCTTCAGAGTGCACTGTGCTGTTACTATGCTTGAAGAACATTGAGCTAAAAAAAATGACACCAGTAAAAAGTATCTCATACAGTATGCATTGCTTTCATTTTGAGTGTCACACATAAGAACATAAGAACATAAGAAAGTTTACAAACGAGAGGAGGCCATTCAGCCCATCTTGCTCGTTTGGTTTAGTAGCTTATTGATCCCAGAATCTCATCAAGCAGCTTCTTGAAGGATCCCAGGGTGTCAGCTTCAACAACATTACTGGGGAGTTGGTTCCAGACACTCACAATTCTCTATGTAAAAAAGTGCCTCCTATTTTCTGTTCTGAATGCCCCTTTATCTAATCTGCTCTAGAAAGAGTGCAAAGAAGAGCGACCAGAATTATCCCCTTTTCTTCTGTTGACAATCTTTTGGTTATTTGTATGGCAGACTGTGTGGATTTAAAAAACAAACATAAGCAGCAAGTGTACAAATGTCCAGGTGTGAGGCCACACCTTGGGTTATCTTTGGCCCTGAGTGGCTCACTAGTTTAATAACTCACCGAAAGAAAGGCACCGTCAGAGGCACAGAACACCTGCTAACATCAGAGCTGGAGCATATTGTGCTTATTATGTTTGAATGCATTTAATTCTATTATTGATTTAATAGAAAAGTATGCTGCAACATTTCTTGTAACTCAAACAGGATAGTGCAAATCTTACCACACCAATTTCCCAGTTCTGGACGTGTTCCGTAAGAGATACGTCATCCACGTACTGACCAAGCGAAAAATTGTTTCTGGCAACTCAGAAGATCTCAAATCTAAGGTAGTACGAGTATAGGTTGCAACAGTAACTCATTGATGATTCTGTCTGTATCATTATGTAAAAAATTAATACAAAGAAATGGTACCTGTATTTTCTTCTAGCTGCATCAAGGTATTACATTTGGGTGTTTTGCATCTTCTACACTCATTCTTTAAATCAGGCCTAATGAGGTAAACATTTCCAATGTTTTTTGTTTGTTTGTTTGTTTTTTGTATAATGACCAGAACTTAGCTACAGTATTTGTACTGTGGCCAGCTTTGATATATATATATATATATATATATATATATATATATATATATATATATATATATATATATATATATATATATATATATATATAGTAAAGTCATTTAATAGGGCATTGGGCCACTATGGTATCCCACTCTGTGGAGCTCTGTGGAGTTCTCCGCGTCTCCGCGGACCATTTTTGATTAAACTGGCTGCTCGCGCCCCAGGTTGAAATTTGTAGTCAATTGATCTGCAGTTGCTTGCCTGTTTTGCCTTGCACTTCAAATATCACAATCCTGGAGTATGCGCTTCTGCCCACTGTTGCACTTTGCTGGTGATGTCTTTCCCTTGGAGTTCCATGCCGACATCACCTTAGACACAGTTGCTCATGAAACATCAGCAAGTTGAGCTGTCTTGGTCACTGATGCTCCTGCCAAATGCACCCCAACAATCACCCCTCTTTCAAAGTCACTGAGGTCTCCTCTTGCAGCCATGCTAGCCATAATTATACGCAACCAGGCCTGTCCAGCATTTTTATGACCCTAAGCATGCTGGGATGTTATTTGCTTAATTAACGCATGAGCCACACCTATGTGGAAGCCTTTGCTTTCAATATACTTGGTGTCCCTCATTTACCCAGGTGTTTCCATTGTTTTGTCCACTACCTGTATATATATATATCTTTGAACTATATATATATATATATATATATATATATATATATATATATATATATATATATATATATATAGTGCCTTGCATAAGTATTCACCCCCCTTGGACTTTTCCACATTTTGTAATGTTACAACCTGGAATTAAAATGGATTTAATTAGGATTTTTTGTCACTGATCTACACAAAATAGTCCATAATGTCAAAGTGGGGGAAAAAATCTACATATTTTTCAAAATTATTTACAAATAAAAAACGGAAAAGTCTTGATTGCATAAGTATTCACCCCCTTTGCTGGTGCAACCAATTGCCTTCAGAAGTCACATAATTAGTTGAATGGAGTCCACCTGTGTGCAATTAAAGTGTCACATGATCTCAGATTAAATACACCTGTTTCTGGAAGGCCCCAGAGTTTGTTAGAGAGCATTTCTAAACAAACAGCATCATGATGAACAAGGAGCTATCAAAACAAGTCCAGGGTAAAGTTCTGGAGAAGCACCAAGCAGGGTTGGGTTATAAAAAAATATCCCAAACTTTGAACATCCCTCGGAGCACCGTTAAATCCATTATTAAAAAATGGAAAGAATATGGCACAACCGCGACTCTGCCTAGAGAAGGCTGTCCACCAAAACTCAGTGACCAGGTAAGGAGGGTTTTAGTCAGAGAAGCAACCAAGAGGCCAATGGTAACTCTGAAGGAGATGGAGAGATCCACAGCTGAGATGGGAGAAACCGTCCATGGGACAACTATAACCCGAACGCTCCACAAAGCTGGGCTTTATAGAAGAGTGGTGAGAAGAAAGCCATTGCTGAAAAAAGTCCATATCAAATCCCGTTTGGATTTTGCCAAAAGGCATGTGGGAGTCACAGCAAACATGTGGAAAAAGGTTCTCTGGTCTGATGAGACCAAAATTGAACTTTTTGGCCTTAGTGCAAAACGCTATGTGTGGCGCAAAGCCAACACTGCTAATCACCCTGAGAAAACCGTCCGCACGGTGAAGCATGGTGTTGGCAGCATCATGTTATGGGGATGGGCATCGGCAGGGACTGGGAAACTGGTCAGGAATGAGGGCAAGATGGATGGAGCCAAATACAGGGAAATTCTAGAGGAAAACCTGTTTCAGTCTGCAAGAGACCTGGGACTGGGCGGAGGTTCAACTTCCAGCAGGACAATGACCCTAAACACACAGCCAAAGCTACACTGGAGTGGTTTAAAAACAAGAACCTGAATGTCTTAAAATGGCCCAGTCAAAGCCCAGACCTCAATCCCATTGAGAATCTGTGGCAAGACTTGAAAATTGCTGTTCACCAACGGTCCCCATGCAACTTGACAGAGCTTGAGCAATTTTGCCAAGAAGAATGGGCAAAAATTGCAGGATCCAGATGTGCAAAGCTGGTAGAGACTTACCCAAAAAGACTCACAGCTGTAATTGCTGCCAAAGGTGCTTCTACCAAGTATTGACTCAGGGGGGTGAATACTTATGCAACCAACAAATGTCTTTTTTTGTTTAATTAACTTTTGTGTCACAATAAAAATATTTTGCACCTTCAAAGTGTTAAGTATGTTGTGTAAATCAAATGGTAAAAATCCTAATTAAATCCATTTTAATTCCAGGTTGTAACACTACAAAATGTCCAAGGAGGGTGAATACTTATGCAAGGCACTGTATGTATATATATATATATATATATATATATATATATATATATATATATATATATATATATATATATATATATATATATATATACTGCAGTGTACAAAATTGTAGGCATATGAAAGAAAAGGTTTTTACAAAATGTACACAAAAACTTTAAAGATTAAAAAACTTTTATTTTCAGGACTTTTCGGGCAAAAGCTCTTCTTCAGCTGTCTAAAAAGAAAAGTAAAGGCACTGTGTTTATGTTGAAGATGGAGGGTGGAAAAACTGACCTCCTGATAGGCTAACTGACAGATATGACCTCAACAAGATGGCACAAACAGTAGGTATATAGTCCGGTTGCAGCAGCCATCTTGGGGAGGTCGGTTATACAGGTGTACTGAGTTTCCTGCTAGTTAAGAAAGAGGTTTCAGCAAGTTTATTGAGTAGTGACTGGCTGTAGCGGATTAATGGGGTGGGGATTGCTACATATAAGGGAACTGTGTAGCTGAATTGGTTGGTTCTGTTGGGGAGAGTGAGTCACACTGGCGGCAAACAAATCACTGAGGTCTTACAATTGCTGATTGCCTTTCCCAGGAGGACCAACACTGCCAAGGACACGCGAACCAAGCGGGTTTGGAGTGTGGCCCAGGATTGAAACCTGGACCTGGACAGCAAGAGACCGTGTGGCACTGTTAGAAATATGTGTGTGGGTGTAAATACTTGTGTGCACTAGTGGTTTTAAATATGTGTATTGTCATTATAAATACTTGTGTTGCACTGAAATCCAGGACTTGGTCTATTATTGTTATACTCCCCAGACCCCACCACACACATATTTTTGAGTGAGTCACAAGTAAACAGTCAGTTTGTTCACATGCAGCTGTGGCTGATGTAGGTGCTGTGATTAATTATCCTGCTTGTGTCTGTGTGACAACAACTCATTAGCAATGTTTGAGCCAACACAACTTTTTGATTTACTTCAATCATTATTGCTTTACAAACTAACAAGCTTTCTTTCTTTCTTTACTTAAATACTTAACAATTGTTTTGGTTCTTTGTTGGCTATATATTAAATGTGGATCACATAATAGACCCGCACAGCACAAAGGAATATCCACTAGAAAGTGGCCTGAGGGCATCAGATGACTTTTTTTTAAAATTTAGTAGTCACCAATTTTAGAATATCCAGTTATTTTTAGGCTCAGCTCACCGCTACCATCCCCGCGCTGACTCGGGAGGGTGAAGACAAACACACGCTGTCCTCTGAAGCATGTGCCGTCAACCGACCGCTTCTTTTCACACTGCAGACTCACCATGCAGCCACCTCAGAGCTACAGCGTTGGAGGACAACGCAGCTTACAGGCAAGGCTGCAGGCGCCCGACCAGACTACAAGGGTCATTGGTGCGCAATGAGCCGAGGACACCCTGGCCGACCTACGCCCCTCCCGGTAAATGCCCCTTGTTTAAACAGTCACAGACCGGGAATAAAGAGCTGCTTGAACAGCATTTATTTGTGTTTGGACTTCCAGTGTGTGTACGTTGCCTCCATCACCCACAGGCGCTATCTCCCACACTGGTCTACTGTTACATTTATTATTATTATTATTCATAATATGAATGCAATGAATAGCTTTGTGTCCTAATAGCAAGTAATTGCTAGCTTTTTCTTTCACACTTATGAACAGGAATCAACCTGTGTTGAAATGTAGGATAAAACCCTAATTTATAGACTGAAAACTGTGGTAATATCCTGGTAATTAGCAATTGCCTTTTTTTTCGCGAGGAACGGTTTAAAGTCGGATAGTACAATTACGTACCCGAAAATGGAAGCTCTTACATGCAGCACTCCATTAAACTGAATCAGTACAATACGCTGTGCTTTACTATATGGTTTAACAGTAAGTTTTTATATACTATATATTTGTATATATATTTCACAATACAATCTGTCACAAATATTTTTCAATTTAACTTCATTACACTTCATATTTTACAACAACGAATGACTCCAGAATTATTAATATAGCCCCACCTCAATTAAAATGCAATGATGCCCACCCCCTGACCAGACAGGTTTGTTGTGAAGTCTCCTAAAACAGCAACTAAAGTCACAATAATAAAAAAATAAAAAAACAGTATACTAAACTGTACAGTATACTACCAGTATAATATTTTATAAATACAACTGAGAACTAATATGTAAAGCTGTGAAGATATTCTACAAGATAAAAAAAAATACCTTGAATAAATGACATTCATTTGACATTTTTGTGCTTTGCCAACAGTTTAAATTGAGAGAAACAACTCCAGGGAAGAATTGGGCATCAGAACTTTGGTCTTGAATTATTATGTAGCCCTTCATTTCCCATAGTCACATTAAGTAGTTACATTTCAACTAAATTGAAACAGAACTGAAGACCTTTTTGGTGATAGAACTACACGTTTTTAGGCTGAATTAGGCCTACCAAATAAAAACACAAGCTGCCTCAAAGTATCAAGTGTTGCTAACTGCCATGCATAGTCTGTTTGAGATTTGTGTGCTATGTCTCTAAATACATTATATATATATATATATATATATATATATATATATATATATATATATATATATATATATATATATATATATATTAACAAATTGATCACAAGGGCTTTGAAAGTAAAACCACTAGCATTACATGGTAAATTGTTGTGCTTGTCAAAACCAATTTTTTTATGCTTTTTTTAACTTTAACCGTATTTTTTTCATTACCACTTGCTTGCATAGCAGAAGGATATTATTAGTAAAATATTTTTACATAAATATAATGGGTGGGGGGAGTAGGACCTTTGTAAACATGAGGCTCATTAAGTGAGCACAACACAACTGTATACATATGGAAAATACACATTAAAATATTAGTCAAGTGCATAACGATATGGTAGTGAATGCTATGTCATGATTAGAAAACAGACATACTGTTTAGGGTCTTTTTCCACTTTCATCTTTTAAAATAGTTTTTTTTTAATTCACAAAAATGCATTATATAAACTTAAATGTTTGAAAAAACTTCTATAGTTTAATTACAATATCTATTAAACACAAAACATGTACAGCATTTGTTAATTTGTTGGTAAGCTAGTTCTAAAAAGTGCCCATTGAAATAAAGCGCGTGACTAAAAGAAAACTGAGAGACAAGAGGTACAAAATGTTACCGAAACTTTGTGTGTGTGTGTGTGTGTGTGTGTGTGTGTGTGTGTGTGTGTGTGTGTGTGTGTGTGTGTGTTGAATTTAAAACTACGTACATTTTTTTATTATGACGCTTTAGTTGTAATTTTTAGGATTTGAAAACCCCTTTTATTTCAATGCATTTAAATGAAGTGTTTTTAATCTTCAAAGAAACATATGGCAGTAGTTATAAATGTAATGGTAGAATGTTTTTTTTCCACAAATGTATCATTAATTTAATATTTTTAACATCATGGTGGGACATGTATCAATATCGACCGACGCAGCACTAAATTGGCGGAGTGTAAAGTAGTGTTCTGCCGCTGCACAAATTTGCCCCCATCCCGAATATATTAACTGGACCAAAATTAATGAGGCACGGCGTAAACTGCCACATTTAAATGCGAAAATTCCATTCTGTAACCCTACAAATGGGATACTGTAGCACAGACTAACAGACTAATCTGAATAATAGCGCCTCCCCTCCAAATGGACTACCTCATTGAACAATAGGTAGGTTATTTGGTGAAACAATGATGTGTCTTAACTATATTATTATTATTATTATTATTATTATTATTATTATTATTATTATTATTATTATTACGGATATGAGCAAATATACATAATGAAAAGGATATAATGAACCAAGTTTATTATACGACCAGTACAAACAATTGTACATAATGCAATCACCAGTATTGACTTATAATTTCATCCTCAGGGAGATCAGAAAGAGTAATGCAGATCCTAAATACTCTCCCTTCTTCTCAGTACTCTCCTTCCGTTGCTGGGTTGTTCAGGAATGTTAGGAATAAGGAGCCTGAACTCTCTGTCGTAGTAATGACCCTGAACATTCACTATATCACTAATTTTACAGAAATCGTGTATTTGACTGCCTACCGTGAAAAATATGCATTTTATTTTCCTTACAGTATTTTACATTACTGTACTCTTCACCTCCCCTGTTGATTTCATACTTTTATCAAGTAGAAGCTGCACTACAGCAGCTGTGCACGGTCCTGCTATATGGAAAGCCATCTGGGTCAAAAACGCATTGTGTAGTACACGTTTCAAATATTCGCTACACATACTCATTTGGACCAATCAGAGCACAGCCATGAATACGTTTACCAATTTTAATCAGTACGTGTTCTAAAAAAAATGACACGAGGTACGTATTTCCTACGTTAGTGGCTAGTCATTTTACATTAGCGTCTTGTCATGACAACGTATTCGCTTGTAATCGCTTTAAAGTTTGTTTCAATAGCGAATCGAGTTACAATGTACATTTTTAGAGTTGAGTATAGGCTAAATGATAAAATGTTTTAGCCTTGGGTTTTGGGTGATGTTTTTGATGAACTATCAATGATAACACATGCTAGGCAACTTACATCAGTAGAATATAATGTAAATAGATAATGTGCGTGTTTTTTATTTTTTAAATGTCGGTTTCGTGACATTCTGTGAATTTTTTTTAAAAATTATTATTTTATTGTCATTCGTGAATTTCTTTTAAAAAAACACTGTTGCCATAATGCTCTTTCCTATGTTTTTTGACTTTTTGTTTGCACCCAAATAAGACCAATTTGAAATCAGTCTTATTTGTCGACCCTTTTAGGGCCAGCGCTGCTGTTTTGCCGCTTCATAAAGTCTCATTTTTAATATCACAGATTTCATTTACAAATGAGCCCCACCTATAATTTGCCATGCATATAATTAAGGTTTGACATGCCTTAAAATGCATGGCTAATGAGCGGTGGAGTGCATTGCACAGGGGAGTGCATTTTGACGGTGCTAACACGGCCTTAACTTGCCAAGAGTGTCATGGGGGCAGTTTTAAGGCTGGTGTAAACTTAGCGCTATGGCCTTAATGCTGTCGCAAACGCTTGATACATGTCCCCCCAAGTTGTCATATTTAAAAGACTTGCTGTCCCACATGATTACTACTGTTATGGATAGTTTGCGAAGCCCTTTGTAAACAATCAGTTTACAAAGGGCCAGGCTGTAATAATCAAAACAGAGACTGAATGCAGTGCAGAACGCATGCATATTTATTTGAACAGACTTGTGTACATGTGGCTTCTATAGAACTGTCCTTATTATTCTACGTCACAGCTATAGTAGCCGTGCAGTCTAATTCCACACACGGAATAGACTCTCAGGAACGGGACTGCACTATACTACATCCCTTCCTTTTTCTAAGATAGAGAACAAGATTTTTTTTCTCTAACCTGAAGGGTTAAATTCTTGTGCAAACAACTTTCAACAACTTTTTGTTTTACTTTTGTCTCAAATGCAACCAGCAACTAAACTATTTATATTTAAAATGTCTTGTTGCACTCTGGAGTGTTCGCTTAGCTACAGTTCAGCAATCAGTCTTTGTGGGGGCCTTCTGCTGGCTCGAGGAGGGTACCTTCTGGGTTGAGGTAGCTGAGCATCATTGTTTGGTGGAGGGGTTTGGTGTATTTGGTGATCATCATCATCATCGTCCTCACCTTCATCTTCTTGGTGTATATAGGTTTGTTCAGGCTGACGTCCGTGTGGTGGTGCCTTTCATTCGTGTAGCAGTGTATGGTTGAGGGTTTAATGGGGTCATTAGTTTCCCTTCCTTCTTTTGACAAACAAGAACTGTGTCTCCAATAGTAATCCTGAAGGGCAGTGCTTTGCATTTGCGATCAGCGTACTTCATCTTCAATTTCTGGGACTGGTCAGCCATTCGAACATGCATGTCATCTGGTGGTGGAGAAAAAGTGGGCAATTTGATGTTTAGAGGACATCCAAAGAGAAATTGTGCTGGAGATTGTGCTGTGGTTAGATGTGGAGTCGCTCTATAGTTTCGAAGAAAATCTGTGTAACTGTTGCTTCCAGGCTTACCTTCGACCGTGGCTGTAGTGATAGCTTTATCTGGGGTCTTCATGAAGCGTTCTACTTCTGCGTTGGCTTGAGGCCAGTGTGGGGTTATTTTCCTGTGGTGGAAGCCTAGGTAGTGAGAAAAATTTGTGAATTCTCGACTGGAGAAGGGTGGACCATTGTCTGACTTCACTTCCTGTGGAATTCCGGAAGTGGAGAAAACTTTGTCCAGAAGGGGAATTACTTTGTTTGCAGATGTTGACGATGTGATTTCAACAACTGGATAGCGGGAATATTCATCATGAATGACTAGTAAGTGGTCACCTGAGAGGAATGGACCACAGAAATCAATGCTGACGTTATGCCAAGGTCTTTGAGGCAGTTCAGACATCTGTAGTGGTGCAGACTTCTGGACTGGGTTTGAGGATTGACAGGGGATGCATGAAGCAATCAGATTTTCTATTTGTTTGTCTATGCCTGGAAACCATACTTTCACACGGAGGAGCTGTTTGGTCTTGATGATGCCCTGATGTCCTTCGTGGGCCAGGACTAGTGCTTGTGGTTGTAGTGAGGAGGGAATAACAAGTTTGTTCCCTCTCAAAATAATGTTGTCATCTGGGAGAGCTGTGAGTTCATTACGTATGTTGTAGAATGACTTGATAATGTTTCTGTCAGCTTCTGAGGCATTGCTGTGTTTGTATATTTCATTCCAGCATCCAGTCTGGATGTTTTTAAGAATGTGTTGGAGAACTGGATCTTGTTTGTTTGCTTGTTGGATTTCTGGTAAAGTCATGGCTTTGGGTACGGCGTTCGAGGCAATGAAATACACATGCATTTCTGTGTCTGTAGCATTGGCGCTTGTTATATTGTGTGCTGTTGGGTGTCGAAACATCTAGTCTGCAGGATTGGTCTTGCCAGCTTTGTGGATAGCTGTGAAGTTGTATGGTTGGAGTTGAAGTGCCCAACGCTCTATGCATGCTGGTGGTTTGGATTTTGGATTGTTGAAAATAAGTTCCAGCGGTTTGTAGTCTGTGACCACAATGAAGGGTGTTCCATACAATAACAGGTGAAAGTGTTTACAGCTCCAAACAATTGCTGTAGCCTCTGATTCAGTTTGAGAATATCTCTGTTTGGTAAGTTCTCTGCTTGCATATGCTACAATATGTGTCGTTTGAAGTGTCTCTCTGTTCCAGGATTGCGCCTAAACCAACTGGACTAGCATCAATGGTTACTTCAGTTTGCTTGTTGTGGTCAAAATAGGACATTACGGGGTTGCTCACCAGTCTCTGTCAGGGTTTTCAGAGCTGCTACATGCTTGGGTTCCCAGGTCCATTCCACGCCATTCGTCGTCAGCTCACGTAGGGGTTGGGTGATGGTTGCGAAGTCAGGAATGAAGCGTGCGCAGTAGTTTGCCATTCTTAGCAGGCTGCGTATTTCACTGGGGTTTTGTGGAGCAGGCATGGTCTTAATTGCTGTGACCTTCTTGGGGTCAGGTGAAACACCAGCTTTGGAGAATATGTAGCCATAGAACTCTAGGGAAGGCTTGAGAAACTCATATTTTTCCTTGTTTAAGGTCAGGTTTTTATCCTGTAGCCTTTGGAAAACAACCATGAGTTATTCATCATGGGCTTTCAGTGTAGATCCATAAACAAGAATGTCATCACTGAAGTTCTTAACTTCAGGTATGCCTTCTAACACCTGGTTGAATGGTGTTCTGAAATACTTCAGCAGCGGAGGAGATACCGAAGTTAAGCCTTGTGTAACGCCTTAGGACAATGTGTGTAGAGAAAGTTGTGATGTAACTTGACTCAGGTGAGAACTCTAGTTGGTGATAACCTGCATTGAGGTCAAGTTTGGAGAACACTGTGGCACCGTTGAGCTTGT
This sequence comes from Acipenser oxyrinchus oxyrinchus, assembly GCA_030684275.1. Taxonomy (NCBI): domain Eukaryota; kingdom Metazoa; phylum Chordata; class Actinopteri; order Acipenseriformes; family Acipenseridae; genus Acipenser; species Acipenser oxyrinchus. The sequence goes on from CM060251.1 coordinate 51,949,565, forward strand.
GGATGATGTCATCAACTGTAGGCGAGATGTGCCGTCCATGAAGCACAGCTGTGTTTGGGAGATGCATGTCAACACAAATGCGCACCTTGTCTGGATTTTTAGGTTTTGGAGTTGCATTGATGGGAGATACCCAGGGTGTGGGACCTTCTGCTTTTTCTATGATTCCAGGTTCTTCAAGATATTCCAGTTCTTGCTCCACATTTTTGCTAATGTGGAATGGTATTCGACGGTGAGGTTGGACAACTGACTGCACATTGGGATCAATGTGGAGACTCACTGTGAAATCCTTCAATTTTCCAATGCCACCTTAGAGGTCTGGGTATTGCTGTATTAGTTGATCTGCTGTGGACATGATAGATTTGGGCATATTGGTGTAATCGTGTTGACAATGTGTATGAGTTTGAGTGCTGAAGCTGTCTGGTAACTGAGCAGAGAGCCATTGGTACCTTTCACGACACAGAATGTAGCATTTGTGGTGTTGTTGCGAGACTTCACAGTTGTGTTCACCTTACCGATCACATTAAGTGATGTGTGTGAGGCATATGGAGAAATCTTAATGGCTGTTTCTAGTAGTGCAACGTATGGCTTGATTTTTTTGTACGCACTTTCGTCTAGAAGGCTGACGCTGGCTCCTGAGTCAATCAATGTTGATTGAAGGTTGTTTTGCTCAAATTGTTGTATGTGTTACGTATACATACTCTTCATCCGTGCTGGAGGATGGTGAAGCTTGGTGATTAGGCGTACTCGTTTCACTTTCATATTGCACAGCATTTACATCAGTTTGCTGCTTATAGCGTTGTTTGGGTATGAAGGATCTTTGTTGCTGTGGCTGAGGTCTGCGTGCATCTTGTGGCTTGGACAGGCAGCAGCGACCAAAATGGTTAAGTTTGCCACATGACTTGCAAGATAGCCCTCTGGCTGGGCAGGCTGATTGTCCACCTTGATGGGGAAATATGCCTCTGCAGTTCCGGCAGACAGTCTTTTGTTTTCTTTCTGGTAGGGCTTTGGAGTGTTGAACATATCTGTTGTCGCTCGGGCGTTGAATGGCAGCAAACATGTTGAGTTCTTGTTTATTTTAAATACCAGATGCTTGTAGCTCAGATGTTTCAAGAGCTCGGGCTGTGTCAAGGAGGTCTTTAAGTGTCATTATTGAATCTCTCTGTGCTCTACGCTGTAGTCTTGAGGAGGTGCAGCTTAACACAATCTGAGATTTGATTTCTCTGTCTGTGTTGGTGAACTCACAGGTGGTAGCGAGCTGTCGAAGCTGGATGTGATAATGTGAAATGTCCTGGACCTGTTCTCCAGCATAATACAGTAGCATAGCATGTTTCCTTTCATCTTCCTTAATATCAATAGCTGTTGTGAAACGATTCATCTTTTTTTTCCATTTCACTCCTAAAGAGGTTGGCTTTGCATTCACATCAAACTGAGGAAAAGTCATAAGTCCAGTTGTTGCCATATTTCTGTCTTTTTTTCAGTTTATTTCTCCCGATATTTAATGTTTTTTTTTTTGTTTTGTTTTGTTTTTAAATTGAGGACAGGAAAATACTATCCGAAGAGTTAATGGCTTTGAAAAACAATCAGCTTTACTCACCGCCAGGTCTTTGGTTGCAGGTTTTGCTGTGTCTGGTTTACAGCGGTATTTCTGTCTCTTTTTTTCCGTTTTTTCTTTCTTGGTTCGTAAGTTATCCTCGTCGCCAATGTAATAATCCAAAACAGAGACTAAATGCAGTGCAGAACGCATGCATATTTATTTGAACAGACTCCTGTGGCTTCTAACCCTGAGTCTATAGAACTGTCCTTATTATTCTACGCCGTGCAGTCTAATTCAACACACGGAATAGACTCTCAGTATCGGGGCTGCACTATACTACACCGGCAATCCTTGAAACACTCAGCTACAGTGGGCATTTCTTTTTATTTATCTTGAGGCCATTGCATCTTGGGTAGATTGTGATGTATTAAAAATGACTGTGCATCACTGATCAAATAGAAAAGGTTTCTTGTGATAATTCAGACCACGGGTCACACCAGCAAACTGACATTAAAACCTGCAGACCTGCGACAGTGATTGTACAACCAGCAAAATAAAACTTACATGTAAGATTCGATTGAACTCAATCTTGGCTGGTTCCCAGCCTCAGTGCTTAGCACAAGTTTAGAGTCTGCAGTTATCAGCCACAAGACAGTCTTGTTTGTAGAGTTGAGATTGTATGTACAGCCATGGCCAAACGTTTTGCATCACTCTATAGAATTACATTATTTTGCTTTATAAAGTCGAATGAAACCTGCTGAATAATGTTACTTTAACATTTTGAATGACATACCGCTTTGTAGTTTTCCATATACTAACTGACAACAATTTAAAAATGTGACATTTCAAAATCTAACATGAAATACTGTACTACTATTATGGCTTCTGGTAGACTTTTGCAATATCATTTTGCAGGTTCATTGATTATATGATAAATAATATATATATATATATATATATATATATATATATATATATATATATATATATATATATATATATATATATTTTTTTTTCTTTTTAAATCGCGATTAAATTCTAGGTGATCCATTCATTGATGGGTTCTTAATTCAAGTTGCAAATTCTATAATTTTAAATTAACCAATGTTGTTTTCTTTTTCTTTTATTGATTTGAAATGTAATTAATTAATAAATAATAATTTCAGTCAGATTAATCATTGTCCCAAATGTTCTTCAGGAAGAGGGATACCCCTCCATACCCATCACACCCACCACTCCCACCCATCCACAGCAAACAGTGTGGACCAGCATTCCAGTTAATGAAACTTAGGACCTATGTAACTTCTTTATTTTCTTTGGAAGCTGCCCTACTTTGGCAACTGTCCATAGCATATACAATAAGTACTCATTATAATTATTTTACCCATAAATTCAAACCCTCTGGGCAGGGGTGTGCTGATACTCATATTTTCCAAGTAATTGCCTTTATTTGTATTTGTCGGCACATATTAAATAAATCCAAACACACCTATTTCTTAATGTGTTGATTTCAAAACAAGAAAATCTGCCCTTCCCTCACTTTAACAATTGAGTACCAATCAATGGCAATTAAAAAGTAAGAGAAATAATGACTTATAAATTAGTTTTAGTTAGTTTAATTACAACAGGTTCTTATTAAATAACACTGCCAGATTGTTATAGATACTCAATAGTTGTTTAAACAAGGGAAACTGAGGGACCACATTGTTTTGTGTTGAGTAATTAACATGTTTTATTCAATTTAAGTCATACCCAACAACTTAAGAGTTTTTAAAGACAATTACTTAGAGAATAAAAACATGGGCCCACCCTTAATGATAAAGATAATTTTTGTTTTGGCAATTTTAGGAGTTTTAGCGTAACATATAATGTGTGATCATTTTGTTATGCTTTTTGCATTTGCTACTTCTTTTAAAACTGTTAAAATTAATCACATCCTTAGTCCTAAAACCTCAAAAATATTAAAGAAGCTTTCAGTGGACCAGCACAAAAAAAACATTTTAACAAGGTTTGTTTCTCAATGATTAAGAATCCTGCATGGGAACTTTGATGTCCATTATTAATCCATAACTTCAGACATTCAATTATAAAATGTAAATAAAACTTTTTTTAAAAAAACATAAAACTACATAGGAGAAACACCATGACAAAAAAAAAATAAATAAATAAAAAATAAAAATATATATATATATTACTTTTTTCAATCAAAAATGTATTTTTTGTAATTCACTTCAATACTTGCATATAGTGTTCTTCAGTCACATTGTTTACAATGAAATATTGTCTGGTTTACACAACCTGGGGAGTTCCGGAGTGGCTCACTTAGTAAAAGCACAGCCACGTGGTGTGCAGGGTGAGTCATACAGTGCTGGTTCAAGTCTTGGCTGTGTGGAGTCGTCGGTCTTCACTGATGCTTCCAAAGGCAGCGTCACATTGGCTTGGTTTACATGCATGTGAAAATCGACTCTACAGTCATGATTGTGTGACGTTGTCACGCGAACACACCGTGAAACAGCAAAAGGAAGTCCTTTTGGCAGTGCGACTTTAAGGGCAGGGTCAATCGCTTTCTCACAATAAAAATAACTGTAAAAACCCATGTAAACCGGAGCAGGAATCATGTTTGTGGCTCACGAGGTTTCAGCAGTCAAGATCCCGTTTTTCTGATGTAATATCACGTAATCTCCAGCAGAAAGGCCATACAAAACATACCCCACACACACACACACACACACGCACACACTGTACATTTATGGACTACTTCAACACTAGAACTGCCGCGGTTATACTCATACCTACAACTGCTGGTACATTTTAAACACCATCAATATTAAAATGAAAGACAAACTATCTGATACAACTCAAAAGTTTTATTCAAGCATGACATATCAAACGCCTGCACACTCGAAACACCATATTTAAATGAATAATGAAATATAAAAGGGTTTATTTTCTAACTTACCACATATAAAGCACTACTTCAAAAAATAAACAAAAACTATAATAAAATAAACATTTCAAAATAAACTAGTGTGTAAACAGGTATATGCACATACAAAATTGTAAAAACAAAAGTAGTTTTTAATCTAAAACGAAAGTAACATATGATTTATCTTGCGTGTGTGTCACTCACTGCACAGAATCCAGGTTGAGCTGCTGCAGCCTGCAGCTTTGCAGTTTTCTGATCGAAATGTTTCTGCTGTGGCTAGCTTCAAGATGAAATCTCTCCTACCTTGTATAAAACGAAGGAATTGATGGCTGCCAGATCCAGTAGAGATAGGTCGTGAGGAAAACTGTCATGATTTGTGCATGTAAACACTGCCATTGGCTGTGGCGCTACTGTGGGTTAGGGAGGCAATAACCATCAGGAACTGCTTTTCCTCACTGTGCTACAGCAAACCCTGCTGGCCAGGCACCCAGTGAGTTCAGAGCGGACACCTGCAGGGGTAGCCTTTGCCCTCCAAAGGCTGGTAGCTCGCTGACATCTGCTCTCGAGTTCCTGGGTGTAAAAGAAGAAGCTGGCTTGGTCGTGGGATTGGAGGATGCCCACTGAACCATCAAATCTTCTGAGCTGTGTGGTGAATTGCTGCGGTAAGGAGAAAAAAATAATTGGACCTTCCAAATTGGGGGAAAAAATCAGGAGTAAAGTAATTGGGCATACTAAATAAAAATAAAATAAAAATTATAGAAAATTACAACTCACAGTACAACGGTCATATAGTTACAGTCATTAAACTCCTACTATTAAATAAAGTCTGATTATTCCAACAAATAACATTTCAATGAGGTTGAAAACATACCTAAGCTACATTTGAAAAACCTTAAGGGGTAGATGTACTAAGATGGGCCAGTCGCAGCGCAAACATACCGCAATTTGCATTTTCGTTACGACGATTCACAAAGTATGCATTTTGTCGTATGTACTAAGAAAACATGTTAATGAAAACAGCTGCAATATACTAATTTAAATATTTGTTGTGTCTTCTTAGCGAGATCTCTAGCATTATGCACTGCGAGAGTCCTGCGACATTGCTCATATAAATAGTGAGAGTTGAGTTGTAGTTTGCTGCAACTGAAGGTGCCTGAAGGGTGTAAGAATCAAAATAACACTGTTTTTGTTAAATGTAAACGTCATCTGTACAATTCATGCTGTTCCATCTTCATTGTACCTGTTTTAATACTGATTTATATATATAAAATGAGGACATGTTTGTCTGACATAAGGCGGTGTCGGGTTTAAAAACAACACAATAAAATTGCACACACATATATTTACAGTGCTCAATTGATTTTAAAAGTAAATCATTACACTGAAATAACACTAATGTGTTTTGGGTAGGCTACACATTACATTATGTAAAAATATAAATCTGTACAGTAGACCTACACAGTACACAGTACTTTAGCCTACTGGTAACACAAAATGGGTGTACAATGCGAATAAAAGATTTTAAATTGAAACTAAATGATTGTAGTGGGTTTTTTTTAAAATTATTTTTAACTTGGCCTACTTACTAGTCTAGACAATTAACACAAAATAGATCATGGTCCTATAAGATGCTCAGAATGAGCTGGAGGGGTTAGTGTTTTCAAGGCTTGTAAGTACACCCTGACTTTAGTGAAAATTAGGTACTTGGGTGTTCACCTCAAAAATGCATTGAGCACAACTGACAACGCATAAGAAAAAGTGGACTGGGAAATGCCAGCAAAAATTGCGACTGTTTAAAACATGCTTTCAAAAGTTCTTAACAAATCGATGCAATTGTAAGTGTCACAATTGTCGGCATCTTTAGTACATCTTGTTATAATATTTGAGAACCGTCATTTGTACTATCTCCACCCCATTTTTGCGAATTTATGCAGGAACACCCATAATTACATATTCATCTATGGTTGAACCGCAAAAAGTTGCTAACAGCATTGCGCATGTTTAGTACATTTCACCCAACTTCCAACTTGTGTGACAATTCAAATTTCAAACATATCCTGAGCAGTTTATGAGATGTGAAAAGTGCTACAACTAAACATCTTGGAAACAAATAAATCGAGGCGGCTTCTTTAATTTGGAATAATTATAGATTTGGAAAGTGGACTTGTTTAGTAATGCCAAAACACCTCATGCTGACTGCATGGTGCCATTGAAAGACAAAATGCCAGCAAACAGTTGAACAAAAGGCATTTAAAGGTTTCTGAAATTAATTTAAGAAATAATGTATGCCTTGCCATACCTAAGCTTCCATAAATACCAGTTTTCCCACAAAGCCTTTATAAAGCTGGTAAGTTATTGCTTTTTTCAGATTTTTTTTCTCTCTTAACATCGAACTAATAGTAGTTTATTAAGATCAGGGGCACAGGAGCCAGGTAGGGTGGGGGGGCAGGGGACCATGGCCCCTCACTTTTTGACAAAAGGAACATGTGCAAAGTGGGGGAAAAAATGCGCTGAACCAGCTTTCCATGCCTTTGATGGCTGAAAACATACCTATGATCATCAGTGACTAAAGCTGTATTTTTTTCACGGATTTCCCGATTAACTTGAAATTTACCCATTGCCTTATGATATGTAGTTACCTGTGAAAATTCCAATTTCTGAAAGAATAGTGTAGATATACATATTTTATCACGTAAAATAATTACAACAAATGTTTGCCTCCTTGACGCACTACCAGTTACACTGCATTTATGAACCTAGCAGCTGGTTTAGTTTGCTTCAACGAAAAAGTCACCAGGTGCATTAAAGATCAGAAATATTTCTGCTAAAGATCACTCTGTCGAGTACAAAATGGGAGCATTTCATGGGTCTGTTGTTATTTTTACAGTTATTTATGTTTTTATTATGTTTGATAATTAACTGATGGTAAAAATAGAATGTCTATAATAGGTGGACATAAAAAAACGAAATATTTACAATTTAGCATTTGCTGTTTTTCAGGTAAGCATTTAAATATATAGGAACATTTGTTGTATAATAACTAGGAAAACATTACTTCGTATGATGTTTGTTTTCGAAATAAAAGTGCATTCTCAAAATATTTTCATTTATTCCTGAGAACCGTTGCTACCCCCTATCCAAATAATCTGATATTCTCAATCATTTATGATACATAATGTTAACACCAAGTTTCATGGCAATTTGATAAGCAGTTAGTTCTCCAGAAAGATTAAAAATGTGAAGTATGAAATGTGTATGTGCATACGTACACTTGTGTACATTTTATCCCGTTCGCGAAGTTCATTCACTGAGACTAGTTACAGAACACCCCTAGGATATATATTTTTGATTGGCAGGCAATTATTTATTTCTGTATAATATCCAACAGATACACTATACATTTTAAGCCTCAAGTTTTTCAAGCACATTTTTAGAAGCTGTGCCATGTCATCTGGAGGATTTTGCATCAGAAATGTCTGCTCTGATTTCCTTTGCTAGCTTTTGGCTTTTTATAATTCTAATATAATTTAGGTTGCCATTTTTTAAATTAGATTTCTAGAATCTAGTTTGGAAAGCATATGTTAATAATTTATTAAACAAAAATGCAAAACCATCTTCTAACATCATTTTTTATTGCATTGCCTGAAGCAAGTCAGACTTGAATGAAAGAATACATCTTTTTCTTTATCTGTATGTGTGTGTGGTCCATGCACCTGAAATACAGACTTGTCTGTATCAGGTTTATTTAGTTAAACCTAAGACAGTGCTTTGAAATGACTACATTTGAACAGATGTTGCCCCAAGGGTACAGGCACAACATTGAGATCATTCCATTGAATTCAGAGAGAATTGAAGAGGAAGAGTTCAACATCAAAAGGTTGACATATTAAATAGAGTTCTGGGATTATTATTTTGACTACATTCTGGTATCTGATGGCAATGGTTGCGGATATAAATTCTACAGATTTTGAGGCTCATTGAAAAAGAAAATCTGTCATGTAATTTACAGATTTTTGTAGTTTTTTTTTATTGTTGCTCCCATTATAAATATCACATTTTAATGTGTTTTTATTTTTTTTTGAACAGATATTTACATCAGTGGAATTGACTGCCCCACTGGCTTTTATAGGGATTCCAAGCCAGTGTGTCCTGCGATACACTCACTCAAAATAGCTGTCAATACAAAATACTTGTTTGTATACAGATGTATCCGGAAACTGCCCCTTACTTTTATCTGATATTCATCTACGCTTGTTGAAAATAATAAATTGGTGTTTCTTTAAAATATTTCAAATGGATATACATTATTGTGATGAAATATACTTTTTTTTATTTAAACCTTTAAAACTCCATTCTAGTTCAATCAGAGATTCTACTGTTCAAATCACATGACATCAACAAAATTGACTTTTTAAAGGTATATTAAAAACACTTGTTGCATAATTACTAAAACATGTTTGGAAAATATGTCTCCCTGTTAGTATAAACAGCCCTCCACAAGGTTTTGGGTGGTTTATTTATTAGTTAGTTATCCCCTAATTATAATTAAGAAAACAGATGCACAACACTGTATTGTAGCATAATTAATGGAACGCAGGTAAAAGAACAGAGAAACAGCAAGGTACTTTATTTCGCCTGAGATTTATGTTATGATTTTTATGGTGGCTTTTGAGACTTTGCTATTTGAGCTAGACAACCGATGATGTGAAATAATAATTCTGAACAGACCTCAGGCAGAGTTAATGGACCTCAAATTATGTAGTTCAGATATCTGAAAATGCACAATTACTACTATAAGATTACAATACAAATACAAAACAAAATAGCTATGTGGACCAGCATGGCTTATCCTACTTTAAACATAAATAAGGAATTCTTACACAGGCAGGGCCAGCTGAGAGGCAGCAAAAAAAGTAAATTGTTGTATTGTAAAGCTTATGTGAATTTGATTCATCAGGTTTCTGGATGTAAAGTATTAAGTGTATGTAGAGCTGTGTCTGTTACAGGTTTAAACCTTTGGGGATGAGTTTTCAGATACAGCCCTGTGATGCCAGTGATCAGATATCAGATTTAAGGTTTGCACTGGGTTAGATTTATACCTGGGGTTTCAGGTATTTAATAATGTTCTTAAAAGTGTGCATTATAAAAATCTAATGATTTATGAAATGGTTTATAATAAGCTTACTATAATTAAAGAGCTCAGTAGGTGATTTTCTCCAACGAGAAACTGTAAGTAGCAAGGCATTTATGCCCAGTGTAATACATCTGGATCAAGTAAGCAGCAGATTAGCACATTAGCACTCAAAAAATGTGGATGCAATCTTCTCCAAATGTGGTCTTCACAGTCATGCCTTCTGATTTCCAGATTGGCTCTCATGCCCACATATTATTGGAGAGAAAACAAAGAGATATTGAGCGTACGTTTTTAAACCAAGTGACCACAACCATTTCAGTGTATGCGTGGAACTGTGTAATTAACGGATACCCTTAATGACCCTTTAGGATGTAACAGTGATAAACTACAAAGGAGTGGGCATACATGCTACTTTCTGCGAGTTACCCCATCATATTAACACAGCGACATTAAATTCCACTATTGTTACATCTGGACTTAATTATATCCTATTAAAATGGCCACCAAAAGTCTTTAAATAATAAATCAGCTTAAATGTAGACACATCTGCCACCCCGTCTACATTTTGTAGATGGGGTGGCAGAAGAAAAGTGGGATGTTCGTACCTGTCAGTAATGAAATGAGCAAAAAAAAATTATATAAACGAACACTGAACTTGTTGTTCTTATTTATGCTTATATTTAAAAACTTGGCCTAAATGATCTGCTTCTTATTTGGTTTAGTTAATTGGTTCAGGTTGTTATGGAAAACAGAATATAATGTCTTTCACATTGTTTCTTAGATAGAGTTCATAAGTAGAGGAAGTCCATACAGTGCTCAAATTATGGGGGTGGATGGCGCCATAATAATAATAATATATATATTTGTGGGAGCGTTGCTGACAGGGTGCAAGATTGCTAGATACACAAATAAGGTTGGAGACGTTGAGTTGCAATAAGTCAAAGGTTTTTTTTTGTTTTTTTTATTGTCACAAATAAAAGTTACAACAAAACAAAAGCCTATCTTCCATTTAAAGTCTAACTAATCTTTTGAAGTTGTTCCCTAACTACCAAACAGTACAACTAAGCTGCTTGACTGTCTTGTATTTCAGTGTTTATTAACACTAGATGTGCAGATCGTACTTACAGCACACAGTTGCACATTTTCATACAGTACACGTTTTCTAAACACAGTTTTTACTCATTCCAAACACACCAAACCTGTCCACTGCCGTAGTACACCTTCAACTACACGACTGGTTTTTACCCCTGGTCCTGGGGACACATTGTGTCTGCTGGTTTTCACTCCAACTGAGCTTTCAATTACTTAACTAGACTCTTAATTAAACTGATAATATGTTTAATTAGACCTTTTTAAACAGTTGCAGAATTCATGTTATTTTAAAATGTTACAGCTAACTTGAACTCTGCAACTGTTTAAGAGCTGAAAACAATTAAAAAGGTCTAAGCAAATTACCATTTCAATTGAGAGTATATTTAAGTAATTGAGAGCTCAGTTGGAATGAAAACCAGCAGACACAATGGGTACCCAGGACTGGGGTTGAAAACCAGGGGCTAATTACCAACAATTAACAATCAAGTCATTTCCCCAATCATTCTAACACACATTATTATTATTATTATTATTATTATTATTATTATTATTATTATTATTATTATTATTAGCAGACACCCTTACCAAGGGTGACTTACAGTTGTATATAAAAAATACATATCAAGAATTACAGTACAATTAAGAGCAAGATACAAAATACAATGACTTCTGTCCGAATAAGAGCAAATACAAAACACAGTATGATTTGATATTGGGGCAGTTCAAGAGCAGATAACAGTGTTGATATTTACATTAGGGATAGATACGAGTGCAAGTGAAATACAAGATACTACAGATTGGGTTAAGTGCAGGATTAAATACAGTAAAATAGGGAGCAGATAAGTGCAAGTAAAAGTGCATTAAAGGCAGAGTGCTATATTGTCCAGAAGGGAAGAGTTGAGTTTTACTGGTGTTGTCTGAAGAGGTGTGTCTTGAGGTGGCGCCGGAAGATGGTCAGGGACTGGGCAGTCCTGACATCTGTAGGAAGGTAGTTCCACCACTGCAGGGCAAGGATGGAGAAGGAGCGGGCTCTGGAGGCAGGGGAGCCTAGCGGAGGTACAGCCAGTCTTCTACTGCAGGTGGAGCGGAGAGGTCGGGTGGGGGTGTAGTGTGAGATGAGGGTCTGGAGGTAGCTGGGTGCAGTCTGGACAAGACATTGGTAGGCGAGTACAAGAGTCTTTAACTGGATGCAAGCGTTGATCAGGAGCCAGTGGAGTGAGCAGAACAGTGGAGTAGCATGGAAGAAGCGAGGCAGAGAACACCAGATGAGCAGCAGAGTTCTGGATGAGCTGGAGCGGACGGGTGGCGGACACAGGGAGGATGGCCAGGAGGGAGTTGCAGTAGTCTAGGCGGGAGAGTACCAGGGCCTGGATGAGGAGTTGCATGGAGTAGTTGGTGAGGAAGGGTCGGATTCTTTGTACGTTGCTCAGCAAGAAACGGCAGGTGCGTGCTAGATTGGAGATGTGCTGGGAGTAGGAGAGGCAGGGGTCCAGGGTTATGCCAAGGTTCTTGGCTGAGGAGGAGGGAGACAGTGTGGTAGATTCCACAGGAATGGAGATAGAGAGATCAGAGGAGGGGGAAGATGAGGAGGGGAAGAATTTAGAGAGGTTGAGTTTGAGGTGATGCGAGTGCATGCAGGAGGAGATAGCAGACAGACAGGTAGAGATATGGGAGGGGATGGTGGGGTCAGAGGAGGGGGGAAGGAGGGGAAGATCAGAGCATCATCAGCATAGAAATGGTATGAGAAACCATAGGATGCAATGAAGGGGCCCAGGAAGCGGGTGTAGAGAGAGCAGGAGAGGACCCAAGACTGATCTTTGGGGGAATCCTGTTGAGAGAGGGTGAGGTGTGGAGGTTGAGCCGTGCCAGGTTACCTAGTATGTGCGGTCGGAGAGGTAGGAGGAGAATCAGGCCAGAGCAGTGCCAGAGATTCCCAGGTCAGCAAGAGAGGATAGGAGAATAGAGTGATCGACAGTGTCAAAGACAGCAAAGAGATCAAGGAGAATTAGGACAGAGGAGAGAGAGGCAGCACGGGCAGAGTTTAGCGAGTTAGTGACAGACAGGAGAGCAGTTTCAGTGGAGTGAACAGAGTGGAAACCAGACTGGAGAGGGTCGAGCAGAGAGTGGTTAGACAGGAAAGCAGAGAGTTGGTGGTGTACTGCCCACTCAAGGGTTTTAGAGAGGAAGGGTAAGAGGACGGTAGTTCTTGAGGGAGGTGGGGTCAAGGGTTTTTTGAGGAGGGGGGGTGATAGAGGCTTGTTTGAAGGCAGAGGGAAAGAGGCCAGAGAGGGGAGAGGTGTTGAGGAGAAGGAGGAGATGAAGAGGAGTAGAGCAGGAGCAGCAGCTTGAAAGAGGTGAGTGGGGAGGGGGTCCAGGACGCACATGGTTGGTTTGTGGCCCTGGAAGAGGGAGAAGAGGTCCGAGTCGGAGAGGGGAGAGAAGGAGGAGAAGGTGGGTGAGTTAGTAGGGGAGACAGAGTGTTGGGGTTGGAGCGGGAGGGTGGGGGGACGGAGAGGTGTTAAAGAGTATGTGGATAAGAGAAGAAAGAGGCAAAGTCATCAGAGGAGGCAGGAGAAGGTAAAGAATAGTTTCCGGGGGTTGTTAGTGGAGGATTGGATAATAGATTGGAAATAGGAGTGTTTAGCAGAGGAGAATGGAGGAGAAGGAGGAGGGGAGGGAGTAGTAGAGGTCTAGGGCACATGGTCTCTCTTGCTTTTTATTTCAACAGAATAAACGGACAGACACAGGGATTGCAGGTGCAAATGGAATATCCGCTTTTTATTCTCTCTAGTACTCTCTTTCTCTATAGACTAAGACCACGCAAAAAAAAAATATATAGGTGTACTGTACAGATTTATATTTTTTTCATAATGTAATTTGTAGCCTACCAAAAACACATTAGTGTTATTTCAGTGCAATGATTTATACATTTAAAATACACTGAGCACTATAAATGTACATGTGTGCGATTTTATTGCATTTTTTAAAACCCGACACCTCCCTATGTTGGACAAACATATCCAGTTTAGCGAGGGACTACTGTATGATTAGGAAAAGCTTTTTGATAGAAACACATTTTGAATTTGGGGATTAAGGTGGGGGCCCCACTATGATTAAACTGCCTTTCATTATTTTTTCAAAAAAATTGCAATTTATCTCGCTAAGATGTTTAAATTAGCATATTGTGGCTCTCTTTATTAACATATTTTCTCTTAGTACATATGACAAAATGTATACTTTGTGAATTGTTGCAACAGAAATGCAAATTGCGGTATGTTTGCGCTGTGACTGACCCATCTTAGTACATCTACCCTTAAGTTTTTTGGTCTTTCTTTGTACATTAAGAGTTGGATGCAATATTATTATTATTATTTATTATTTATTATTTGTCAGATGCCTTTATCCAAGGCAACTTACAGAGACTAGGGTGTGTGAACTATGCATCAGCTGCAGAGTCACTTACAACTACGTCTCACCCGAAAAACAGAGCACAAGGAGGTTAAGTGACTTGCTCTGGGTCACACAATGAGTCAGTGGCTGAGGTGGGATTTGAGCTGGGGACCTCATTGTTACAAGCCCTTTTCTTTAACCACTGGACCACACAGCCTCCTATATGATCAAGAGGATCAGTAATACAAGCAGGATAATTCATATATTAAATTAAGTCAATGGTAATTAGTAATATAGTATTTACTGTAAGAATATAACAGTCTATTAATGTTAACTAGTTATGAAAGGTAAGCTTAAACCTTAAAGTACACATAATGCATCCAAAATACAGGAATCCTAATACTTTAAACCACCTTTCTAAGCAACGTTATTATACTTTCAATCTTCAGTCGCAATTGTTTCTCTTTTTGACACTTGAGCGTCATTGATTATTTGTGTTTGTAAACTGTGAGGGTGGCTGATTTTTATTTATGCATTTTTATCAGTTTGTTGCAACATTGCCAACCTTAAAGACCTATGTTTTTTAGTATTGTATTGATAGGTATTTTCTCGAGTTCATAAATGTTTGAATTCTGAGAGGAAAACATTGATTGGCTGTGCTAACTCACTTGGCTCACATTTAGGGCTCACTTTTTGTCCCATAATTCAAGCACTCGTCCAGCAAGCTAGGATTTTGATCATGTGCGGCAGAATGCAATGTTGAGCTGCTGTTGTGGTGGCACCAATTCTGAAGGAATGTCCTGAGCAGTGGATCGGAGACAATTCGCACAGTTGCAGCAGTAAGTTGAGGTGGGAGAAGAACTAGCTCCTGACATGGGCTGAAGGGAGGCTGTCAGGGAGAGAGGATTACCTGAGATGATTTAGCTTCTGACTCAGCAGAGACAGCGACAGCAAGTGGGATGAAGGAGATCTAGCGGAAGCAGCAGGAACCTAACTTGTGAGGGTGTAGACAGGGACAACATCCGTGACAGACCATGAGACTTCCAGTTTTGCAGATGAGGATTTGTTTTCTAATGTTTTGGAACAGTTGTCGATTTGTTCCATGAAAGGATGGTGCTATTATTAGTGGGGAATAACTGATTCTGAGGCCTTTTGGGGGAAGCCAAATGAGGGACTTGATTTTCTGGAGTAGGTGCAAGTTTTGGCAGTCCTCTTTTTTTGGATTATCTTGAGGCTCAGGGGAAGCAGATTTTGGAGCTGCAGTAACAGAAGTCAAGTTGCTTGCATAATAAACTTTATAGCCGAAACATTTTGGAATGGGAAGTTCCCAGGTTTACTGGAATGCCATGAGAAATAAAGAATCAAAAATATGTTGTAAGGATATTTTTGACAAGTTATAATGCGTGAATTATTATACAGACTAGACTTTGCAGTCATGACGCATACACTGTATTTTGGGGGTTGTGTGAACCAGCATTCTGCGTGTCCTGGGAGAATTGCAAGGGTGTCTCCCAGTCATTGTTTTGAGGAGGTGGTGATTGTGTCCTGAAGTGATTAGCATATCTTCACACAGAAGTACAACAAAATGTATTACGATAAAACCGTAATGGGGGAGAGAGATGGGAACTGGGAGACATGGCCATGGTAAAGAACTACAAGCACAAGGGTTGTTGGACAGCCAATTGGAAAGGCCCATATGCTGTAGTGGACATATTTGGTAAAACTGTGGTCAAATAGATGTTTAAAGACAAAAAGGAAAATTCATAGGACAGGAGAAACTATAAAGGAGACAGGCCTGTGGATAAGTGGTATCATATTGACCAGCTTAAAAAGATACCAGAATCAAAAGCAGATATTGACAAAGAATAAATACTACACTTTTTCAGAATGGTATGTGGCGAATGACAATACTGCTACTAGTGGGCGCAGCTGCTACATCTACAAATGTCAACAAAAATGTAGACCGGTACGGAACCTTCCAAACTGCATAACTGTGGTGCCAAGGTGTTACAACCCCACCACTTCAACTTTACAATCAACTGAACTGACTCAACTCTCCCAGTAACAACAACTCAGGCTTCCACAGCATGTGACAGCATTCATCTGAGACACAATAATGGACTGGTAATATCAGCACTCCCAAAGGCATTAATACAAAATGTTCATTATGTTATGTATATATACCTGTAACTCTGAACCTCACGGCTTGGGCAGCTGTACATCAGTGGATATGTGTTAATATGTCAAGTTCATGGGTTTTTCAAGATTTGATTGATAGGCAATTTACAGAATATCATTTAACCCTTTAAGGACCGGGATCGTGTCAACATGATCATATTGAAGTGGGCTTCTAAGACCACGATCGTGTAAACACGATAAAAAAACACTTTATTTTGATGACTTGCAGGGCCACAGTACTTTGCAGTACAGGCTTGAAACACATGTCAATGGATAGGGGAGGGACTGATGTCCTGTGCCCAAGAGGGATAAGCTTGCATATCCAGTGCCCAAGAGGGGTAAGCCCGCATCTCCAGTGCCCAAGAGGGATGAGGTTGAGCGTCCAGAGCCTAAGAGGGGGGAGGCTGAGCATTCCAGAGCCCAAGAGGGAGGTGGGTGTACAGAGAGGAGGTAAGTGAGCGAGAGAGACCAGAGAAAGAAAGTAAAAGAAAGTAAACAATTGCTGTGCATGCTGGAAAGGCTAGCACGGTACTTGTTTTGGTGGAGGTATTATTTTTGTGATCGAGATTTGTTTTGTTATACCTTTTTAGTTTGCTCTGTGAGCGTTGTTCTTTTGTAAAAGTGTTATTTTAAATAATAATTTTTAAAAAAATATGCATCGGCGTTTCAAGCTGCAGTACCTGTGTGTGTGTGTGTGTGTCAGTCAGCATGCTGATCTGGGGACGTCACCACTCGACCGTCCTGTCACACCAAGACATATCTTGCCAGAAGACATCATGAAGCAACAGGGAGGGAATTTCCCGGAAAGTTATGAAATAAAGAAAGCTTATAATATGTGTCACTGACACAAAGACGGCTGTAGTGAGTGACGTCAGACCAGAGACCGGGAGCAACACAGAACAGACAGAGACAGTGAGGTTGGTGAAGCTGAACACTTGGTTGTCCTCAGCATTTAATAAACAAAATAAAAGAACACAAAAAACAGGACACGGCACTTGCGGCCAAAATAAACAGGTAAACAAAACGGACTATACAGACAAACAGACAGACAAACGGTGAGTGAAGCAAAACAAACGTTACGATTGATCTTTCTTTCTTTCTTTCTTTCTTTCTTTCTCTCTCTCTCTCTCTCTCTCTCTCTCTCTAATTTCCTGTTAATTAGCATCTATCTTCTATTTAAGTCCTGATCACCTGCACCTTTTCTATCTAGTGTTTCGTTTTCCTCCTCCTCCGCCTCCCTTACCTTTAGGGGTGTTCTCACCATGTGAGTCAGAGCGGACCCCCGGCCAAACTCTGTCCTGTCGCAGCTCCTGCGCTTATTTTACCTCACTCGAGGCTCTGTTCTATTCTGCCTCTCTTTCAGGACGTGGTCACTCGTGCTGAGTCCTATACTAACCTCTATGCTTTGTCCTTATTTTCAGGTCCCAGGCAGCGTGACGTCTCGGCCAATCAGGGGTTTTACGAGCGCTCCTTACAGAAGTCTCAGATGCTGGGTACCTCTCTCTCTCATCTCCTCCCGAGGGGCGGCTCTCCGAGTCATAACCCTCATATGTGTTTTTGGTTGCTGGGTCCTCTGCCCCTGGGATGTGTTGGCATCGTCGCCCTCAGTCAGCAACCTCTTTTCTATCCTGTCTTTGGTTGCTGGGTCCTTCGCCCCTGAGATCGCCCTCAGTCAGTGACCACTTTCTGCCCTACTAACTGCTCCTTGCTGCTTCTTCTGCCTTATCCTTCACCCCAGCTCACGCCCCGTGAATTGTCCTTTGAAGCAGTCTTTTGTATCTCTGATCAGCACATTATTTGTCTCCTCTCTCATTGTCATTGTTGCCCACCACACAATGGTGCCCCCCCTATTTCAAAGAGTCTGGTTGCTTTCTGGTCAGTCTTTTCTCAAGCAAAACAGCCATGCTTTACTCACAACCAACATTTGAGTCCTGGAGAAAGAACTGTGCTCTTCAGTAAAATAACCTGCCAGTTTAGCTACAAACTGTCTTAACTGTTTGATCCTGGAATATACAAAAAAGTTTCTTTAAGTTTAGAAGCATTTTGTGTCAGGACTTTCATTTTGAAGAAGAAACTTGTTTTTGAACCTTACAATATACCGTGTTAAATATACATCCAGTATAATTGGCAAATTTTCTTTGGCAAATGAGGTGTGCAATTAACAGGATTACGCTATAGTAATGAGAAAATGCAGTGCCCCTGCAAGACCAGATGTTGGTGTGTAACAATAAAGAAGAAAAAAAAAACTAAATAAAGCTGAAGTGCCACCTTACGTCCCATCTGGTTTCAGTTTTATCTAACAGTTCTCCTAACCCCATATTGTCAAACACATTTAACTCCAGCTGGCAGCTGCTGTAGCCAAAAGGGGTTGGGGCCCAAAGAGATTCATTACACTTTCCCATGATCTTATACACACAAGTTTTTATCTAACTCATGCTTGATGACTTTATTAAACATGCCTGTAGCAGTTGAGAAACCATTCAAGCTATGTCTGTTTATCGTCCATTCTACCCTTGCCTTTTTCAATCTGTAGTTTTGTCAATAATTGCATTGGTAGTAAAATGTGAAGACACTGTATTTAAAACCTCTAGGTACTTGAGGTGTGACCCAACACATACTACAGATACTGTGCAAGACCCCTCCTCACTACTGTAACAATAGATAGCCATGATTACTTTAAATCCAAGACTACTCAGGGCTGTAACTGAAAAGCAGCCACTTAATGACTGCTGTACTCAGCATGTGATTCAAATATGTCTTTCTATATATATATATAGAGAGAGAGAGAGAGAGAGAGAGAGAGAGAGAGAGAGAGAATGTGTCACACAGCCTCACATTTTAATTCTTAATACTTAATATTATTGTTCCAAAAAAGGTTCCATTACCCCAAATCAGTAATCGTGCTCAAGGACTCTTATCTTTGGCAGCTACTTTAATATCCAAATGAAATTGAAAAAAACAAAATGAAATTAAGAACATATTTCTTCACACTAAGAAGCGCTTTAAAGACAAACTTGCACACATCAATTAAATAAAACTGACTGCATACACTGAGTGAAAAAACCAAATGGCTCAGCAGGTACACTTTTTATTAACTCATCAGTAAGCAGGTTGTAATTCATAACAAAGAATTTACCCTAAGGAACACCACATATCTGTGGGCCTTTATTGCCTAAAAAAGTACATATGTTGTTCCACTCTGTTTCCTTTCAATAAAACCAAACAGTTAGCACTTAATTTTCGAGCAGTTCTGACAAATCATGCAGGATGGTTTAAGAGAAAAAACAAAACAGAAAACAGCCCATTGACATCTCTCATAAAAGCTCTTACACTTAATAGAGAAACAAAATCCAAAATGAAATGTTGTAATTTCTTGTGTGTACTTAGACAAAACTAAAAATATAGATTTGAACATGAGGATGTGAAATGAGGGCATGCTCAGTGTCTTTTTTGTTTCTTCAAATATGTAGTTTAAGACAGTAACAATCTGTTGGATTTAAAATGAAATACATTAAACAAATTGAAGTTTAAGAAGTTATTTAAAAGTTGCTTTGTCCTATTTGAGTGGTTTGAGAAAACTGTGCGAATATGATGCATGATAATAACATGAAAAAAATGCCTGCAACATATAAACTGTTTCATATTTTTATTCTGTAGGGCAGGGGTCCCCAACCTTTTCCTTATGAGGAACTACCTTAGATTTACCCTGTCTTGCGATCGACCAATAGGCTCTAATCAACAAATGATTAATGTAACTGTTGAAGAGAAATTTATCATTATTGAGAGGGCTGGCACTGTATGTCATCAGCCAGTTTGCTAAAGTTCGGGGTTTACTTGGTGAGAGCAAGTCTCATGCAGTCATTCAGGTGAGTGTCTGTCATCCTTGATCTCTAAGTGGAACCAAAAAATGCTTTTACACAGAGTGCAACCTGCTTTATCTCTGGGTGTTCTGATGTACTGATCAGTTCCCAAAAATTAACATCTGAAGCTCTGCATTTTAGTTGGATGCTATTTTGAATGGTTATTTCATTTTCAAGACCCGCCTTGTCAAGATTAAACACTGACCCAATTTTTTCTGCAATTTCACCAACATCAGCCATCATGAATGGAAAGGATATGAACGTGGCGACCAGCTCCAGCTGTTTGAAATCAGTGAAACGTCTTTCAAATTCTGCCAGAATTTTTTCCAAGTGAGAGGTGTATTTTTCAAAAGATGACAAATCTGTGCCTTTCTGTTCTTCACTCATGTTTGGAAAATGTTTCAGGTCCTTTTTTTAAAGTAGTTTTATCCACAGTTTCAGTTTCTCTTGGAAGGTTTTCACTGAACTTATCTTTTCAGTAATGTCTTTCTGTGTTCCTTTAAGTTCTGTGTTTATTTAGTTCAGCTTTGCCATCAGGTTAGTCAGAAAAGCCAGCTCTAATAGCAACTTGGTGGCAGTGTTCATTTCTAGATTCTAAGAAAATATTTATTTGTGGTAGAAGATCTTTGAGTTGTTGCAGTACTTTCCCCCTACTTAACCACCTCACTTCTGTGTGTAGCAGTAGGTCACCATACAGTGCATCAATTTTGTCGATTGAATAGTCTTCTCTGAACTGGCCTTGAACAAATTTAATTTACAACTTTAACAAAGTCCATAACATCGTTCATGTTCAAAACCTTTCCACACAGGGCCTGTTGGTGTATGATGCAGTGAATTCAGGAATGGGGGAAATGAGGGTCCCTTTTGCACTGCTAGACAAACCTATTGACAAATCGACTCGAGGGGCTCTTTCCAATCAACATGCTCAGCTAAACACAGAGGTCTTACCATACCGTCTTGAGAGGGAAAAAGAGGGAGATCTTCCTGTGAGTGACAGTTTTATACCCTCGGTGGGCGGGACCGAGTGCGTCATCCGAGGAAGGGGCCTTTGGCAGCTCTGGTAAAGAGAGCTCAGCATTACCTACCTCAAGGGCAGGAATATCCCATACATAATGTTGGTGGTCGTCTTCGAATTGAAAGGGAACCAATCATAGCAGGTGCACTATCTGTTCTAATGTATTTTTGTAATGTATTTTTTAAAGGCAGCCTAAATATTCTGTGCTCTACTTTTTTTCCTTCGATGGAATTATTGTCAGTAGTTCCTCCTTTCACTCCTGTCATCAAAAACCATTCTAAAGAGTACACTCATCTGTATGTGTCAACAATATCGATCGATTAATCAAACTGAAAAGAGCAAAAAACACAGTTTTCAAAGTAATTTCGGGTACGCCTAATGTTAAAAATCATGCCGGCGACCTGGCCCTTTAAATCTTTTTACTCAGGCACTGTAAGAGACAGCCCTGATGGCTGTGCCGTTTAAAAAGAGCAATCAGAGCTTCAAAACACGGTCCCATTCGTGTATTTCCGTGTCAGGAGAGAGCCATGAATGTGAGTGGTTTGCACTGTTATTGCTGTGCTGTAAGACAGACCTACCTCGGTGCAGTAAACAAATTGTTTCAGACAAAATTTTTACAAAAGACGAGAAATGGCGACATCGAAGGCACAAGGATCTATTTTCTGATAAAGATATATTTGGTTTTTGTGTTTGTGGATCAGATGCACGAGACAAGTCAGCTGTTAGAGTTAGGTTGCCATGGTTGCCACCATATCTAAATATAATATTGAGCGGAGTTGCATTTTGTTTTTTGTTTGCCAAATTGTTATTATATAATATTTAATCAAAAACACACAAACAATATGATGATGTTTACAGTGTAGCAATTATGGACATTCCCCATTTACCGTAATAAACGTGTGTATGTATATATATATATATATATATATATATATATATATATATATATATATATATATATATATATATATATATATATATGTGTGTTTTTTAAAATATCTGTTGCTATTATAAAGAAGTGTTTGCATTGAGTACAATTCAATACAACAGCGTGTTCATATTAATTTATGCCATGTCTAGGTAATGCATGCGTGGTCATTGATCAAATAGAAAGAACCATATTTGGTTCATTTCTGTCATATATTCATATTAAATACCTCCATCTTGCACCACACAATCAGGGTCCCTGGGACAAATAATGCGAATATTCATTTTGTCTTTTGTACATTTTTCAGTTGTTAAGTTTATTGTGGTCGCTTTTGATTATATGGCCATAATTCCTTTATTATCCCGTTTAAAAAATTTTTTTTAAAAAAAAAGACATGCTCTCTACATGTTGAAGTTTCATTGTACAGTGTCAGATTTGAAATGGCCATGCTATTGTATAAACAATTTTTTTTTTTTCTTCTAAAAAGCATCTCTCTTTTTCTGTGGTTGTTGTTATCTGTACTAAACAGGGTGAATGTCAGACTATAACATCTTCTTTTTATGGTGTATGACATGTACCTGTAACCTTTATAGTTAAGTAAGTATAGCCAGAAAACTAACAACAGTAAAAACAAAAACAGGCAAAAATAGCTTGGACTCTAAAGGGTTAACTTGAGAAAGCAAACAGTAAAATAAATCATACATTTTAAAAAGGAGAAATGTTTTGCGATCTACTCTGTAAGGCTTTGAGATTGACCAGTATCTCTCAATCAACAGGTTGGGCACCCCTGCCCTAGGGTTTATTTTCAAATAAAAATAAATTTATTTTTATTTCCTTGGAAATGTGCATTGTGTTAAAGAGAATTATATATATATATATATATATATATATATATATATATATATATATATATATATATATATATATATATATATATAATTTTGGCACAACCTTTTTAATGCACTTTTGTGATGTATGCTGTGAATAATGTTTTTTGTGAGTTTAAAAAAAAAAAAAAAAAAAAATGACTATCCAGCAATCTGAGGCACCAACATTGCTAATCATAGCACATACTGTAGAAGCCATAGCAACATGCTCCTGATACAGCCTTAGATAATATTGCATACATGCATATTTGGTGCCACTGTGGGTTAATCAGTTAGCAGTAATAATCCAACAGTGATTAATAAAAGGAAATATTTAGTTTCAGTAAAGCAGTGTGGCACGACATGTAATGGAGTTCTAACTAAAATGTTAGCAGCAGTTTTTTTTCTTGGTTTGGTCATTCATCACACTAGTAGTCCACTGTGGCCTTTTATCATTCTGGAATGGCATTTACATGTCTTTCTGACTCCAACAACAAGCAAGCTTCATATTCTTCTGATTTTTATTTGATAACAAAAAAAAAAAACATAGAAGAATAACAGCTGAAACCTCAGATGTGTTTAAACACATGACCCTGATAACCCATTTGATGTGGTTGATTTAGTTTAGTCACTTCCCTTCCTCAAAGGAACATTGGGTTGACTTTTAACAAATTCTGTTCTGTACTGTGTTGCAGTATAACAACAAGCAGAAAATAAAAATACTTTTTTGTCTTTTTTTGTTTCTGTTTTCCTTGTTGATTTTACAAAATTAGTAAGGAGTCCTTAAATTAACATGCTTTCTTAGCACATAGTGACTGAAATGTCTGCACTATGTTTGTCTTGCACTGATCACTTTGCATTTTATCCTATACATTGCCAGTCTGTTCATAAACAAATTTTGGCAATAAAAAAATAGACAGTTAGTGTTACTAGAACACATTGAAACTTCTGAAAAAGTCCCAAAATGAACTACATGCACTGAATACATTAGACAATGTTAGCACTACACAATAACTGCATTCAACATGGCATCTTGCTCTGAGGGGAGTGCAAATGCTCATTATTATTGATCAATGATTAGTATTGTGAAGATTGGCCCACGACTTCAGATTGTCACTTACACCTTGCAGGCATCCAAAGTCTTCACTGTTTTTCTTTTTGAAGCAAAACACTAGTTCCTATAATAACATGGTATTTACATCCTGGATTAATTACTCTTTTTTTTTTTTTTTATCTGGCACAAGGAAAAACCCAGCATTAATGAGCCCTTATAATACCCCTACATTTTTAAGTTATTAAATATAAATTTCTAACAGATTTATTTAGCTCAGTATGTGACACATCTGGCACCAGGATCAGGAAACAACTGGTTCACTTCATTCCTGTCATCACCTTCCAACACATTTCTTTCACATTTCAATTTGGAAAACAGAACTGTTTTTCTACATAAGTTCTGCATTAGGTTTTTGGAAGTGGGAACCCAATAGTTCCTTCTTGGTTATTGCAATTAGACTTCTTGAATTTCAGTCTTTAGCATTAAGTCCTACGTTTGTTTGATTTATTTTTCACTGTGTATCCCGATGACAGTGGAAAGATTCTAAATCAATTTGTGGCACGAGGATGAACCCACAATAAAATATCAGCCAGAAGCCCTACACTACAATTAAGAGGCTGCTGTTTGCATTTATAAAGGTCTACATCCACACACTTGTTTTTTGTGTGTGGAAGGGCTATATATATTATTAAAATATTTTGATAATTAA
This sequence comes from Acipenser oxyrinchus oxyrinchus, assembly GCA_030684275.1. NCBI lineage: Eukaryota > Metazoa > Chordata > Actinopteri > Acipenseriformes > Acipenseridae > Acipenser > Acipenser oxyrinchus. The sequence continues at coordinate 51,974,251 of CM060251.1, forward strand.
CACTGTCTTGTAAATTTATGAACGTTATACAAAGATTTCCCCATTTCAAACCTATTTTACTTCATAACACAAAAGCAGACATTAATACTTTTTCAGTAGTTTTTTTTTGTCCTACTTGGTTCAAATATATCCCTTCACCCATAATTTCAAAAACACTAATCAAAAACTGTACGGTGAAACATATAAGATCTAATTCAAGTAGACAAACATTTCAGGAAGTGCCTTCTAAATGTACACTGATGAAGGCACTAGCTGAAATGTTTCTATACCTCACTTGAGTTTTACCAAATATTCTCTTAATCTGGTTGGTTGGTTTTCGGGAGATGTATTGTTTAAAGACCAACTGTCATAATCAGTACCCTCATCAAGATTGAGCACACAAAAAAGCCATATATCTGTCTTGAACACAACACTGTTTTTCTGGTCTTTGTTAAATGATAAAGTCCTGTATTCCTGGAATGTATTTGAATATGTACTATATTCAGCCTGTGGGAAGATTAGGTAGTCTTCCATTTGTATTACGTATTTAATTGTAAAACTTTACTATTATTGACTGACTTACTGTAGGGCCAGATTTACATTTTAATGAGTGAATGTTTATTATGTGTTTCAGAACTGTCAATTAAGAGGAAATACTAAATTATACTCTGTATTGTAGATTCGTATTAAGGTTTTCAATTTAAGGTAGCTTTAAAACACACTTCAATGAGTTTAAATAGTTTTGTAAAGGGTTTTGGAGATAAAACTAAATATCATTCACTAGATCCATTTAGCATTTTTTTAGCTTTGTGTGCAATATTAAACGTTCGAGAACACATTTTTCACGCTTTTTTAAACAATAATGTTCTGTATCCAGATTTAATCTCTACATTTCCTAGAGTGGACTGAAAAGAAAACTGACCGACCACGTTCTGTACAGCTGTTATGTCTTTATCAGTGGGGTGCATGCAGGAAAAGGAAAAAGAAAGTAAAACAGTCAATCTTCAAAACATATTGCATATTTATAATGTTTATAATGGCCAGGGTTTTCTAATCAATGCCGGATGCAAGTTTCTTAAAAACATTAAGCACCTTGTGACCTCATAAAACCTGCACACTCTCCACACCCCTTCCTTTATAAGGCTTCAAAAAACAGTCATTGAATTTAGTTTTATATCTGATCTGGGAAACCGATTGAAGAAAACATCAACTTAATATAAAGTAATTAAGGGATTATTGTAACTCAACATGAAGACTCATATGCAATGTCTTATTCCTTTTAATTGTCTATTACACGCTGTCAGTCTGAGGGTAGTTAAAGCTTTGCCCTGCCCAGTGTCTTCATAAATCACTGCCTGACAGTCAAAAGAAGTGTTCTCTACATGGGGCACATCGGCAGGATCATCATGCCTTAACCATAATAAACTGAGTGGAACAGTTCTCTGACACAAAGAGGAAACAACTTGACAGCACAATGGATTGCAAAAAAAAACAAAAAAAAAAACCAGTGGATTATTTTTAGAGCAGAAATGCTTCATTCTGATTTTATCATTCATTTAATCATGGGTTGGCTTGTGTAATTACACAAACTAAATAACACGTTTTTTCAGTGTTCATGACTGGCACCAACCTAATCCTGTCCTGGAGTATTTAGCCTCTAGATTTATTCAGACCATACAGTACAGACTTTTATTTGTAGTTATTTACCCTGCTTTTATTCTCCAGTTTGAATGTCACCTCACCACCAAATTACTGAACCATGGAGTTTAACTTAGCAAGTCTCATCCTGGCTTCATCTGGAAAAGGTAAGTAGGGGTGGCTGTAGCGCAATGAGGTGACATATTTGCAGACAATTTCCCATCAAATCAGTAGAAAAGCCAATGCAACGCTCCCTGTGGGCCTTCAGCCAAGATAACCACAATTACAGTACTTCCATTTACAGTGTTTTGAAGATTATTGGAATATATTATGAAAGGACCTTTTTTCCCACCAAAAACTGACAGAAAATAAAGCTGTACATTTTAAAAGGTATATACCCACACCATGTGTATGTTGTATGTTAAATAATTCCATGTTGGAGTAGGTTGATTTATGTATGGTGCTTGATTATGAGGTTGAAAAAAATACAGGCAGAAACATCTTTTCATTTAATAACAGCTACTTGTTTCTAAAACAAACAAACAAAAAAAAATAGGCTAGGTAAATGTAGAAAGTACCTAAAACTAAAAAGCAATGCTTTTTTATTCAAAGGCTTTGAACAACAAGACTAAATGTACCAGTACTTGAAGTACAGATCTGTCTGTTGACATGCTTTGTGTCATGCATTTCTTTTTTAGCTTTGCAGACCTACCACGGTCTGTAAACATAATTACAGCAGTAACATTAATGACGATGTGAGAATCGGCCAGAGACCCACGAACCAATTGATTCGTTCATTTAGAGCGACAAAAGAAAACAGGATTTAGTCTTTGCAACACAAATACAAGTTGCATGTTTAGATATTAATGCAGCAGGGATCTTTACTGAATTTTGGCATATGAATATTTTTATAAAGTGCGATACTAATAATGAGCACTATAGTGTATTCTCTTTCTTCTTGTCATGCACATAGTTTTGTACACGCACCTTATAAACAATGACACATTCATGGCTCGAATCATGGAATACGTATGTTTAACAATGCCCACGAGGGATGTGCACCAGTAACTTCTTCAACCCTGAAATAGCGAATTTGTTAGACATTTTTCATTGTAAAACATTAACATATTTTTCGGGGGGGGGATAAACTGCTTCATACCCCAGAAGTTTTCCTTCACATTATCTTCATTCACATAATCACACAAACTTCAATTCAGTACATGATTTTCCCTCAGATGTCAGCTTTTTACATTTTTTAGTGAGTAAAGGCATGTTATTTTGAACTGGGAGGACAAGAGTACCTCTTGCGTTTCCTGTGGTAGGCCTAAGGCGCTCAGCATGTGGTCAGTGGAAAATTAACAGCTGTCCAACCACCTATTCACACTTGCCACATCACACCGTGAATAGAGCTCTTTAGTGGCTGTTTCTTTCTGATGTGTGTAAATAGTTTTTATAGTTGTAAATATATTTTCCTTCTCATTAATCCTGCTTGCAGGGGAAAGGGGGTACATAATTTACAGAATGTGGCTGACCTTTTTTAATGAAGTCATAATTGTTGCCACATGGAGGCAGTGTTACACATGAATATAGCCCTTCTGGATTCCTGTGGTGGAGGCAATAAAAATACATAGTAAAATGTGTCATTAGAGGGGAAAATGTAAGCATGAAATCACACATCAAGCAGGAAAAACAACTTCTTTAAGAAATGTTTTGGTGAAATGATTTTTTTTTTTCAGGGGAAAAAATGGGTAGTGATTTAATGGCGTCTCCTGAATGGGTGGGTCCGCATCTCACCTCTCTGATTCACTCTCATACTTTGGGTTAGAACAACAAAGACAAGCCCATAAACATTCAAGAAATTCCACAATATTAAAAGGTTATTTGCTAAGCATTTCATCTACACCCCCCCACCAGGTCTAACCTCATTAATGTGTCTGCAGAAAAGGCCCTGGCAAATGTCTATTTCGTTTTGGAATAAAAAATAATAATAAAAAAAAAAATTCCGGAACCTTGTTGTAAATAGAACCCTTCCTTCAAATTGGGATTCTAAAAGTGTTGTAATTACCTGCCTAAATGAAGTATGTTAATAATGCTTTTCTGGTGCCCACCACTGTTGCTTAAACCTTTTCTGTATCAGCAATGGCAGAAACTGCACCATCTTAAACCTTTGGAAACTGTTCCACAAATTCAGAATATTTAATCTTTCATGCTGATTGTGTCAAACTCAGCCCCATAGGCACCGAACTATACGTGAATATTACTCAGGCAACATAAATAGGAGACGATTACTCCTTCATTTTAGCAGCCAGACAGAAGGGGGTCGTATTGTTGGAAAGCTTAGAATCTCAGCTTTAACTCATACTGTAACTCAAATAATACAAAGCTCAGCCAATCTGATTAGATATCTTCTGAAAGTGCAGACTTAGGCTTTTCCAATGCGGTTTGTCTTGGTTGCCTAGCTTGGTTGCTCGAGAAGCTACAGACCAGAGAGAGAGACAGAGTGAGAGCAAAAGAGATAGTTGTGATTGATAAAAGTGCCAATAAAACACTTGTTTTTCACAGTTTGCTTCTTTTTTTACCCATGTTCATTTAATATTGAAGTTCAATGGTGCAGTGTTTTTTGTGCCATCGATGATTACAAAATATATAGCAGTGACCAAACATGATTTTTTTGGAAAAGCGTTATATATATTCTCATCTCTACCACATATAGTATGCCTGATCCTGTTGCAATTTGTGTAATATGAAAGGAAATTGTGTGCCCTTTCATTTGATATGTTATTATTATTATTTGTTTATTTAGCAGACGCCTTTATCCAAGGCGACTTACAGAGACTAGGGTGTGTGAACTATGCATCAGCTGCAGAGTCACTTACAATTACGTCTCACCCGAAAGACGGAGCACAAGGAGGTTAAGTGACTTGCTCAGGGTCACACAATGAGTCAGTGGCATTTGAACCGGTGACCTCTGGGTTACAGGGCTGTTTCTTTAACCACTGGACCACACTGCCTCCTATACAGCACAACCAGTAGTTACACAACTGAAAACAGTGGAAAACAGGCGGAAGTAGGGCTGAGATTAAAGAGTTAACCAAATAAGTTGTAATTTCCCAAAGTAAAAGTTTAGCTTCGCTTCATTTGAGAGGAGGTGATGTGTATAATTCATACAACTGTACTGAAAGATGACAGGACCTCTGTTCCAGGCCTGACAGAATGTTGCTCTGAAGCCAGGCTGTAGTCTAGCAAAGCCAAAACATTACTTGGCTGGATGTTTACGTCTCTGCTTCTTGCACTGCAGGTGAGGGAATGACTAAAAAATACAGCCTGATTGCCCAGATCCAGTCTCTCAGTAATTATCTCTAGGACAGAGATTGACATCATCTCCAAAATAATGAGGCTACATTGGACTCAGCCCCATCCCATCTTCTAATTATTAAATCGCAATATATAATAATATAATAATGTGTTGGTGTGGCAAAGTGGTTAACAGTGTGCAGATGATCAATAAACAGACAGACCACGATAATCCAGATGTAATGGTGTTTTATTTTAAATCCAAGTGTCTGATGACACAAAACACACAGTAAATAATAACAATGATAAGCAATACAGCGGCGTGTATTGCTTTACTGTAATCCACAGGTTGGTCCCGAAATAATAATAGTCCCGTTCTTTTACACCCACACGTAACACAAACACAAGTCCACAGTGCGTGCTCATAGTGCTTGTAGTGCAAATACAGTTTATTGTGAAAATAAAGTGAAGTGTGGACCGGGTTTAGTGCTGGCCTTTGGCAACAGCTCCGGATCGTATTTCATCCATTTAAATAATAACAAACAGTATTTTCAGACAGGACAAGAAACAAACAAAACACTCATGATAACAACACAGGTTTCTCCTTCCGGTTCACATTTAACCATTACAAAAGGAACAGATCACCATCATGACCTCTTGGTTAATGAGTACAACAGCTCCTCCAATCTGTGGCTGCCACATTGTTTCCCGTCCGGGTCGATGATTTAGTGTACCGGAGCTCCGCCCCCTTTCTAGATGATCAACTTCCGCCTAACCCTGGGAATGAATTGTCTGGCCATCCAGTCCAGGGTACTCTGTTCCCTTTACACTGCGCCCTCACAGGTCAGGAGGGAGATGTATCATCAAGAATCACTTTGTCTGTCACAGTTGGTTATCTGTGTCCTTGATATAGGGAGGTGTGTGTCATTCATACACCTCTATGTCACACATTCTTTGCATATATCTGGAAAACTGTTTATCCAATTGTTATGAAACTTGGTAGTGATATTATGTAGCCTGTTCTTGAGAATATCAGGATGCTTGTCCATCCGTTTATCAATCTGTCTGTATGTCACACTTACATCTAGCATATATCTGGATAATCGCTTATCAAATTGTCATGAAACTTCATACATTTTTAAATTATGAATGTACTCTTCCACCAGCTTTTAAATTAATTGCAAAAGCAGGACTGCAGTTAAATAAAAACAACTATCCACCTGTCTACTTAGTTCTGGTTTAAGTAATGAAGCCTCAAGTCTAGTTAATCAATCACTGAAGTCATTCAGCAAATCCAACCAAAAAGATAATGACTACTATGAGTATTCAAGGCCTGCCTTGATTTTGTATTAAAATAATCGGAAAAGGTGGTACTGTATGTTCTACATAAAATTCTCTCCACTGAAGGTACATCTATGTGGGAGAGCTTTTTATTGGCTTATATATCTCCCTGCCATCTAGAGTATAATTGAAGTTATAAATGAGAGACCTTGGAAAAATCCTGCAACCATTTTAGTCAAACAAAAGTGAAAGTAAAAAGGGGCATATTCCCACTTGAAGGGTTAATTAAGCAATAAAGAGCAACCCCGCTAAGTTTTTATGAGATGTAAGTACTTCAATTTCATAATAACCTGCCCTGTGCTGTTTCCCTATTGTAGTTATAAAATGCCTTCATTGGAAAAACAATTTTAAAAAGTTGTTGTTTTTATTTATATATAGCTGTGACAACTGGTATGGTGCTCTAAGCTATAATAGTTTTGTTTGTTTGTTTGTTACAGGTGAGATAGAATTGCTCTGCCTGCTCAACCTAATGGTGCTCTAAGCCAGTGGTTCTGAAACTTTCTGACCCTGGCCCCCTTCCCCTCCTTTTGCTATCTCTCAGTTTTAAAACTTAGCTATGGTTCACATAACACAGTGGAATGACCACAGTACTGCAGGACAGTATTGCCATGTGTGGAAACTTTAACAATAAAGCCTAAATTTAAATGTTTTAATTTGCTTTGAAATCATTTTAAACTTGTTAATAGACTAGCAAGCACTGGCAAAATCAGCTCAGTTTTATACGGTGAAGAACTAATTTATTTTAACGTTTTGTTTTGTTTATTTATGGACTTTGCGATACCTGCACGGTGGGTGTCTTCAGTAATACAGTCAGCACTCACAAATCCGACCCTATAAAATGTGGACTTCAGTGACGGTTAAAAGAGTGTGACGCATATCTGATTATTTAATTTTGGCCCATTCTAAACCTTGTCAATTTTTCAGGGAACACAAAATAAGATGCAATGTTAAAAATACATAGCTGAAAGGACTGTGTTTTAAAATAAGTAGGCTTCCATTTAGATGTACTGTAGTTGGTTTTGTTGGTACAGTACTGTATTTTCAACAGAAGTATTTTAATTCAGAACGATATAACGACACTGTTTTACATTACAGTAGCTGGTCTTGTTCAGTTTGTTTTTCTGCTTTTTCATCAGGTGAAACTGGCGACATTGGCCCCCTTGTAAAGCCCCAGTTAAACACTATTATTATTTTTGTCACATTGTAAATAAGTGTGTGTTTACTTGTTTTGCGCTCTTTATATGATTTCTTTATTTACGTTTGCGTATGTTTATACATATATATTTTTAGTGGAACTTATTCTTTTGACACGGAGAACGTGTTTATGTATGGAGCACGGGGCTGTGAGAAGGGGACCATAGGAAGTGAAGGAATGCTGGAAGTAAAGGCTGCTGGGAACTGTAGTTGTTTGGGCAGGCAAGGTGAAGTGCTGCCATATGGTCAGGTACAAAGATCTAATTTAGTGAACTGACTGTGCATTGATGGGGAGGTTTGAGGGGAGGAGTTAACACCATTTATAAGCAGGCACACAGCAGCAGCACAACAGAAGCAATCGGGAGACTGATGAGGAAGGAACTGGAATTGAAACTGGAACTGGAACTGGAAGAGACAGGACCAGCCACAGCTGAGAGCAGCGTGGGAAATCCTTTTGGATTTGGACTTGGCTGGAGGCACAGAGGCACTGGGAAGTGGAGTTCATAGTGTGCACTTACAGCCATTTTATTCCCACTGACATTCATCACTCCTCTGATGCTAGTTTTAACCCTGTTTTATCCCGACTGTTTTTATTAGTATTTTAAAGTTTCTAGAGAATGAGCTCTTTTACTGGGATTTTTATAATGGGTTTTAACGAGGCATTTTAGTTGAGTGTGTTTTTCAACGGCCATTTTAGTATCAGCTTGGTAGAGTGGGGGAAGAGGAGATGGCGAGTGACCTATTATTTTTAAAGTTTTGTTGTTTTTTTACCAGCATTTTCCCTGGCAGGCATAGTAGAGGAACCCTGGAACTACTGGACAAGTCCATCATGGTGACATTACATCCTTCCGAAGTACTGACGTGTATCTGAGTGTCGTATATCCGAGTGCTCACTGTAGTGGTATTGACAATAACAATCAACCATTGTGTTACTGACTTTCCAACAAGTCTGGCTGTTACTTAATTCAACCCTTGTAAAAAATAAAGAACACAAAAATGCTTAACATAAAAAAGAACAGTCCTACTACAGTAGCAGGTGCAGTTTACAGTGCCTCTGGGTTTCTGATTGCATCAGATCAATTCCAAATTTTTTAAATCCATTGATGGAAATGGCTGGTCTACACTTAATGTTTTGAAGCAAATTGGCTTCATCACTGCCATTCTCATATCCACTTTGACATCTGACACATTCTTCAGCACTTCTTTAACCTGTTCTACATACCAGTTTGGCAGAGGGAGGGATCGCTATGAACACTGTATGCAACCTTCTGATCGGTGGAAGTATTATTGGCGAACCAACCAAAACTGCGAATAAAGCCGAAATAAATGATCTGCCAGTTATACAGTATACAGGTTAAGATATGCGCTGCAATAAAAAAAAAAATCCTGAATCTTCTTACACCTCCCGAACCCCCCGTCCCAGAATACAGTCCCCCAATTTGAGACCACTGCTCTAAGCTGTAATCGTTTTTTTGGTTTGTTTGTTACAGGTGAGATAGAATTGCTGTGCCTGCTAAACCCAATTAGATGGCATGTTATTTAAAAACATAAGAAAGTGTGATGGGCTTCTAAAGAAATGTTTTAAGGTTTTAAGATACATCAAACCAAGTAACACTAGAGAACACACTGAATCACCTACAAAGGCTGACATTGGTGTTAAACCTTAAATCAAGAAACACCTTGCAAAGTCAACCTTATCTGAGAATTGCTGCACTCCAACTGCAGTGATTTTATATGAATCTCGATTTAACACAAGGTCACGGGTATTAAAAAATATATATAAATAATATAAATAAATAATATATACTGTATATATATATATATATATATATATATATATATATATATATATATATATATATATATATATATATATGCATGCATTCAACCACTATGCCACTCATATACTGCCAGATTGTTAAACTAATCACAAGGACTGAAATACCTCTTTGATCCTGGCAACTGTGTGTTGTTTGATGTTTCTGACCACACTGGGTTTGTTAGAGAACAGGGTGGACTGTTGGAGAAGGCATTGGGTTTGTGGGTGATGTTGGTCTTCAGAAGATCTGAGCCATTAATAATATTGTTTGAGCAGGAGCTCAGGAATTTGCTATGATCTCCTGCCATTGCAGAGCAAATAAGAAACAGAAAGACACCCCTTTGTGAGGAAAGAGAGATTTCTTTAGACAATGATCTAACTTAACACTTTCTTTTTTGTTGTAGTTAATGTGTAGAATTCCGACAGCACTTTATTTTTTCACACAAGGAACGAAGTGGCAATGTACAGTATACATAATAGTAGAGACATGTGTGTGCCAGAAAGAAAGATCAACAAAGCTCTCGGTGGGATTATTTCAGCAAGCAGGCACAACTAGTACAGACTGCCCAACAAAATATAATGCCCTGTACTAGGGACTTAGATAGAAATTAAAGTAAAGATGGTCCAGATTGTCTCTTTTACCTCACGTCCCAGGAGATTGAAACGAAATCCTATATGTGTCACTTGGCTGGTTCAGCACCATGGAAAGCAGTTGAGGAGAACAGCTACCTGTACAGTTTCAGCAGCTCTCACTAGGGGGTAAATGTAAGGATACGCACAAATGGATTTGCGGATACAAAACCCCCATAATGCGGCGTATGTAAAGCATGGGGTTCACCTTGCGTTCTGCACTCGCTATCACATTTGTACTTTGCCATCATTAATCCATTAAAATTATATTGAAATGCATTAAAATGAAGAAAAGAGCACGAATTGGGCGGGATCTGGATGTAAGGATTTTGCCTTGCACTTAGACAATTGCTGGCCCTCCAAAAACTTTACACCTCTTCTTACAAGGTGCAAACCGTTGTAGAAGTGAGTGATTAAGAGTCATATAAAAAGCACACACCTGCAGAGACCTGTCATTGGCTTCAGGCTGCTGTGGTACACTTTTGATGCGGCAACACTTGGCTCTTGTTGAGGAGAGGCAGGAACACATTCAGAGGTTTGGGATGCCGGAGGATGCGGTGTTAAAGCGTTATCGTCTCACTCCGCAGGTCATCCTAGACCTAATAGGTGAATTGAGGGATGAGCTAGACCCCAGCATCAATCTAGGGACCGCTATCCCTGCACATGTGAAAGTGCTGTGTTCTCTGCACTACGTAGCCTCTGGTTCCTTTCAGACCACAGTTGGAATGACTGGAGGGATAGCCCAATCCACCTTTTCCAGAGTGCTAGGCAAATTTCTGGATATCATACTGAAAACGGCAGGCCAATACATATAATTTCCTGAGGATACTAGCATAACAGATGTTGGCTGAGGCTTTTCCAAACAACTCAGTTTCATGCTGAGTGACCTCAGCCAAAAGGACTCTCAGCTCCTTCTCAGAAAACTTTTCTTTTCTTTTCTTTTCCATGTCCCAAGAGGACTTTGCTGCCCTTCCTTGACATATTTTTTTTGGTTTGTATTTTGTGCTCCACAAATCTCATACAACGACTACTGCTCTCTGTACTCCTAACTCCGTCACCTCTGGGCTGCAAGTGTGGCCACTAAGTAGACCGACGCTCTCATTGAGACCCTCATTATCATAATTGAAATAAACCCTGAGAGAGACACACTCTTTCACAGTAAGTGTAATAAAAATGATCATGGTATTGTCCCCACTTCATGACTGTGAGAAAGTGAGGGCAAAACTATATTCGATGCCTAGTAAACCTACTCTATGAAATTCAGATATTATGTAGAAAGAAAGAAGCAGTTGGGTATAAATTAATAAAACACATTACTGAAGCAACTTTAACAAAAATATACAGTATATCTGAGAAACTGCAAAGTCATGTAGTTTGGCCAGTTTGTAGGACTAATACTAAAAAATGTGTTTAGAGTCCATTGCATTATAAGCAATCAAAAATATTATGGGTATAGCAATTCCAAACTGAAGTGTTGCTTTGATCAACAGAATGCAATACATGTGGACTAGTGTTTGAAATCCGCATAGGGAGCGTAAAGTAAAATAAATATCTATTACGTAAACCATCTGTAATCTAAAGCCCCTTTCACACTGGCATGATCTACCGAGGTCAGAACCCACCCGGTCAGGGCCCGGTGTTTTGATAAAGCAAGGTTGACCTGAATGACAAGACGCAAGTAAACAATGCCCGTATCAAAGCCCTGGAAGCAGCTTGTTACTGACGCTTCCGTCAGCCCAAATGTTGATTCGAGCAAATGTTTCTTCATCGCTGCTACAATCTAGCTCAAGGTGTGTCTAAAGCAGCAAAAATATGCCTAAACAGAACTTTCACCGCAGACGTAGCTGTTTATTACGTCAGCTCACGAACATCCATCAAGCATTTGGTCTTGCTCAACCCGGGTCAAAGCATGTCAACCCACATCCTGAGGTGGGTCGCTGCAATCCGGGTTAACCCGAGTATGACCCAAGTACGTGATTATTTCACACTACACAGGATTGTGACCTGGGTAGCCGGGACCCGGGAGGAGTGCCAGTGAAAGGGGCTTAAGAGCTGTGTGGAAAAAGCATTTAAGAATGTATTTAGTCACTGTTTTGCCAAAATATCAGCACAAAATCACAATACATCAACCCTTGTTTTAGTACTTAAGATTATACATCACTGCTCAAGATGTAACCTACAGAAATCGCCTGTGGGACAGATATAATCCAAAAATGGGAGTATCCAGAAAACATTTAACAAAATTCTGAATGGAGCCAGAAGTTTAAACCTTTTTTTGAACCTATTAAACCAAACCACTTATATTTGGCTTGGCAGAAGTATTGGCAGGGAGTCTAAGGGATCTATAAATAAGCATGTACTGAAAAAAATTATCCTGTATCTTTAGAACAAGTTGTAAATATATTTCCATAAATGTTGCTGTAGATAATGTGCTCTTCTTTAATTTAGACCACTTTTTCTGCCTCTAAAGCAGTTAGCAACAATAATGCTTAAAAACAATAAAAGTTTAAACACTATTGGATCCACTAATCAAAAGGCAGAATAGTAACCTTACAATTTAACTTTAGTAAATCTTTAGTAAATCTTTTTGTGATGGTATTTCAGTAACTTTTTGTCTACCTGTAATAGGTATGCTAAATACAGGATATTCAAAATAAGCCGGCGACCGTCACGTTCCACCGCCTAATACTATATTTGCGCCAGCTACTTTATTAAAAAATATGAAGATTAATTTTTCGGGTATTATCATTCAGTCCATTGTTTGTCACATTATCGTACTGTAAGGAGATACTGTATATAGTACATAATAGCTATACATGTGTGCCCCAAAAAAAAGGCGTATTCCCTGTGTTGTGATATCGTAAAAATATGTATCCAAGTGCTTGTCAGAGATACTTTAGGGCAGTGGTTCCCAACCTGTGGTCCATGAGTAAACTCCAGGTGGTCCACAAACAACTCCCAAAATTCGGTTACACAGTTCTTGCAAAAAACAATTTCTACACAATCACACGTTGTGCTAATACTATTACTAAGCAACACAACAAATAGCTTTAACCACGTGATATATAATTATAATATATGTATGTAGTCTGTATTTTTTTCCCTTTATCTGTTTTCTTTTATTACAGGTGTGTTTATAAATTAATATATATTACAGCTCCCATTGATGCAATACCAAGCATCGCCTTCAAAGCCACCATTAGCTGAAACAGCTTTCTAATGTGAAACAAATTCAGGGCCCTAACTCAGGGCTGGCCTTAGGCTGTGTGGGGCCCTTTACGGTGATGATTAAGTGCGGGTGCAGAACATCAAATTGTTGCTACAGTAGCACCCGCATCTTAAAGTTAGTATATAGGTGCATCATGTAATCATATGCACCTGCATATACTAATGTTAAGATACAGTAAATAATATTAATGATATTAAAATGTTAATGAATACTTGTTTCAGTTTGTTTGTTATATCATTTTATACCATTCACAACTTCAAAGCACTCAGAATTCCAGTCTACTTCAAACATATGACGTATTCACTTTTTCTAAAATGACCATGCCCCAGTAGGCCTATTGAAAAAAATACAGTAATGCCCGACTATAAGTGGGTTCTGATAAGTCGGCGGCAATAATAACCAGGCAGAAATAAATAATAATAATAACAAAAAAATCCCGCTTTGACACTTGACACTCTGTGTACAATGCCACTTTGCCCTAACCCCCTCCTTCAGTTTTTATTGTTTTGTGTTACTGTAAATATTTTTAATACATTTGACTCTCTCAGTGTTAAAATTAGAGGCTAAGTTACTCCCAGACCCAAAACCTTATCTGGAGTGCTGAGTTAGGCTGCTGTCCGTTTCTCCTTTCTCTGACATTGCTTCCTAGATAGCAGTGTCCTTTTTTCAAACAGACTCTAATTCACTTGAACAAAGAACATCATCTCCCTTAATTAAAATTATTCGCTTGCCAACATCTGACCTTGAGAACCAGGTGCATCCATGCTTGCTATCTCTTACTGATTCACAGGCCTATTCCAGGCTTCAGGAATTTGGGAGGGCCTGTCTCCCCCCCAAAACGTATCAGATGTTACTACAGTGAAGAGGGCCTATTTCTTTCCAAGCTACACTGTTACAAACTTCTCGCTTTATTTCTCATGCTAGATCATTACAGCAAAGTTTAACCCTTTAAATACTCTTATGGTCCTACACTGCAGCTTACTTGACTGCAGTAAAATAAACTACCATTCACTAAAATAGCTCTCAGATTGCGCTAATGAAAATATCAAAAATATACGACAATGTGCTTGCTGTGGTGCATTTAATATCGACAATAGCAGAACTAACACGCTGCAATTTAAACTTGTTTTTACTGAAAAATAAACAGTAACATGTAATCATAAGAGCTGTCTGTGTTACATGCTGTCAGATAAGGACTTCACTAACACTGAGCATGGGAGCTGCAGCATTCTGTTTCCCATATTACAACTGTACACAGTTAAAGGTGTGGTCACCAATTTCACACACATTTTCAGCCAGTCTTGTATTGCAGGGGCCTTAATGCTTCAAAAGTCAATTGTTCTTCTTGTTGACCTTGTCATGCTGTGAGCAGTGGTGAAATAAAACTCCTTCATTGCACTAATGGAGTACTTTGTCAGACACTACAAGCAGACCATTACTAGTCTAGCCCATGCTTAAAACATCCAAAATGGTGCCAGAATGCACCATTCTAATCCCTTTTTTCGACAATATCCCAGTAGGACACACTCCCCCATCAGCACTATGTGCCACAATGGGATCGGTGACCCCTACTACCTTGTAAGTGCCACAAACCTTAAAACTAATTGAAAACCCTGTTACTATGTCCTCTGCACACACTTAATCATCACTGTTACTTATTTGACAGTAAGACAATGTCAGTCTGCAACAATTTGGTTACTGCTATCAAATACATTTATTAAATCAGAACAATAATAAAAATACATCAATAGACCAAAGCTTACATTCTACTGAACTCCACATTTACCAGCATTTACTGTACAGAGAATAAATATACTGTACATTCAAAGATGATTTAAAATCAGCAAAACTTAATATTTGTCAAAACTGCACATGGAGATTGTTACA
Organism: Acipenser oxyrinchus oxyrinchus; assembly: GCA_030684275.1. Lineage (NCBI taxonomy): Eukaryota > Metazoa > Chordata > Actinopteri > Acipenseriformes > Acipenseridae > Acipenser > Acipenser oxyrinchus. The sequence goes on from CM060251.1 coordinate 51,989,262, forward strand.
TTGCCAGAATGCCAAAGAATGGAAATATTTGTAAAATATTGCCTTTCCCTGCTGCTTTATTAATTGGTTTTCATGGTTTAATTGCTCCTCTAGCATCTAGTCTGGCAACAAAACATTCTGGGCCTTTACACTGGCTTAAAATGTCTAAAACATGTGTTTGTGTGAGTTTATTAATTACCTTGAAGACAGATTGTAGCCCCTTGGAAATCATAATATCTCAAGCAGTGAAGACAGAGACTGTGTTTCAAATCCCTGCTATATTCTAGGATTCTGGGAAACAACAACAATATGCAACAGTGTTATGCGAGACTCGTTGCCAGATTACTTTAAATAAAGAAACCGAGAAGTCAGTCTTTCTCTTCCTTTAGTGGGATTCTTTACTACAGAAAAAAACATAGTGCATTTACAAAAATACAATTCTTAATACAGAACATAAACATTGTACTTTAATTACCAGTTACATGTCTTTCACCTTTTCAGGAAAACAATATGCCGCTGCCATTTTGTTGTGTTTCATAAAGATTATCTGCTCCATTTTAAACACTCAAAACAAAGTTATTACCACAACTATGTGACTCGGTATTACATTTAAGTTTTAAAGAAGTATATTCATAAGATTGACATATTTTACCAATAATATCAGTTAGATATTCTTTTCACTTTTTACATGAGAACCTAGTGCTGGGACGAGCACAGGATTTTCATGTTTGGATATTCGCTCATAATTAAAATATTCGTTCGGATATTTGTTCGTTTACAAAATAATTAAAGCCATTATATTGCTCAGAACGCAAGCAGAGACAGCATAGCAGCAGGGGAAGGGGGGCATGGCCCCTGTGTGTGCCTTTATTTTACAGAAAGACGTTACAATATGTAACACATTAAAGTAGAAAAATATCCCAGGAGTAAAGAATATGTTGTGTAAGCCTTACTTTACCCCAGTGAATTAACTACAAAACAAAAGATGCCAAATAGCAGTTAAACATTGTTTTGTTTAGTCCAGAAATAAATGTACTGATGCACAATGAAAATGCAACAGTCTAAGTTTTACATAAATAGCTCATTGGGCACAAACATAATGTTATTTACATTTTAAATAGTTAGCAGATAGGTTTGTTGATTGTTTGAGTAGTTTTGTTCCTTGGGATAACAAAATACTGAGCTCAAGTCATGTGTTTTCATAAAAATACCAGGTGCTCAGTGTTTGGTATTTGTTGAGTTAAAATTGCCAAAATGAGTTGATTAAGAATCTGTATAAATAGCCATTCCTGAAGACATGATTTTAATTTACGCAGGAACAGCAAAAGATACGACTATGCCCCGCTTGAGTAATGAAGATCGCCTGGTTGCTATCGGCATAATTGAAGGTGGCCTGTCTGTGAGAGAAGTTGTTCTTCTTCAACAATCAGCAGACTAGTCCAGATAAACCAGGAAACCGGCTCTGTGAGGGACAGGCCACGTCCTGGAAGGCAGAAGGTCACCACACCGGCCCACCACATCGTGGTGAGCGTTATGCTGACTGTTGCGTTGTTCAAGCCAAACGGTGGGGCGGTGGAAGTGTGATGATGCGGGGAGGAATCTCCTTTAACAAAAGAACGCCTTTGGTGCAGATTGAGGGTAACCTTACTGCTCAGTGATACATTGACAAAGTCCTTGAGGCAACAGTTTTTCTGTTCCTGCGAGCCAATCCGGAAGTGTCAATTTTTCCAGCAGAACAGTGCAAGACCACACAGTGCTAGTATTACAATTGCACAACTTCAAGAAAACAATGTCAAGGTCTTGCCGTGGCCAGCTTTTTCTCCTGACCTGAGTCCAATATCGTAAGTGCCATCCACAGGAGACAACCACGACCAGCCAACCTTCGCCAGCTGGATGCAGCTGCACAGGAAGAGTGGCGGAACATCCCACAGCAGTCTATCCAGAGGCTGATCAGGTCTACGCGTCAACGCTGCCAGGATTGTGTTAATGCTCAGGGAGGTCATACCCGATACTAACTTTGTAATGTTTTCATTTTTGTGTGTCACGTTTCATACTGAAAACTTATCATGATTCTTTGATCTGTATTTTTGTTTACATTTTCTGTGATTTTGTTTGATATCCATGTTTAAAATAGTTGATTAAATCTGTAGTGCATTACGTATACAATTTATTTAAATATAAATTAGTCTCTAGTCACCCTCTCAGGGACGTCAAAATGTAAGAAATGAGACGTACCATATTTAAGTTCTGGATCATGTAGAACTCAGATTCCCTTGACAACAACCGACATTCACACGTGTCAGAAATATAAAACAAGGCTATTGGTTAGAGATATGCGTGAATAGTATACAGTTCATTGATTTCATAGTCAAATGATTACAACGACCATAACATTATTAGCATACATGGTTAACATACTAATATTAATTATGGCTGATCACACAAAGTGTCTACTTTGCATTAGTATTTTCAGTACTCGTTTCTCATTGTAGTCAATCATGTTTCATATCAAAATGCATGAGAATTAATTCAACTTCCCATTCAGAACGGAACCCAACATTCCGGGACCTAATTTAGCAAATTAGTTTTACCGTGTTAATTTATTTAGTTTAGACGTGAGCTACCAAACTAATAATATGTTATCAACCTCAATTGATTATATATTGAAATTAACTCAGAAATGGGGCAATGATCATATTCTCTGCATTTGAGTTGCACATTTCAACAAACAAAACACATTTCCTGCACACTCTAAAATAGGAAGTTATATTCTATTCCTAGAACAATTTATCCACTAACTTGATAGCATTTGCTGCAGTTAATTTCTTAAGTCATAAAGTTTTTAATATGCTGAATACTTATCGATTTTCAACAAAGAAGTCAATCTGTTTTGTTGATGAACACTGCAATTCTCTCTCTGGATCTGAAGTTCTAATGAAAGAAGACGGTACTTTGCTTGAAGTACGCATTGTATTTCATTGGCTCGCAATAAACAAGTAGTTCTGTTCAAATGGAGAGCAGCTTGTTGATTTCTCAGTCTTGCAGCATTATCTTTGTTGTCGGCAGTTTTCCAACTGGAAATAGTTCAGTTGATCAGATGTAATTTAGTTCAGATAGTGCGTTGCAATTGGAAAGTTATGTAGTTTGTAGAAATGTTCTCATTGCAATTCTTTTGTACAGCTAGTACATGACATTAGGCCCAGCTGCTGGTTATGCTTCCGTCCGTTTTGTGGAGCGACGTGGAAACCAAGACCAGCTTTCAGATCAAGGCATTGTCCTGTTTACTGTTTCAGTCTCTTGTAGGGCAAAGAGCTAGGGCTCTCTTCAAAGCTGATTTCAGCCTTCTCAGAACATGATTTTAGCCATTCTTCAGAACATTGGTTCTTCCTTTCTTTCCGTGAATGCTCCCATGACTTCAGAAACTTTCTTCAGAGCAGTTTAGCTTCCATTTCGTTCCTCCGAGCTCCGAGCCACTTCCTCTCAGCACTCCTTTCTTTCTCTTGCCTCAGGAGCCTTGTTTCCAGTGTGGGGAGCTCGCTTCTTGCCTGGAGCGCTGTTTCTAGTGTGTGGAGCTTGCTTCTTGCCCGGAGTGCTGTTTCTAGTGTGTGGAGCTCGCTTCTTGCCTGGAGCTCTGTTTCTAGTGTGGAGAGCTTGCTTAGTGTGGGAAGCACGTCCTTTGAAAGCTGCTTGAAAGGCGGCTTTTGTGATTCTCACTTCCATTCTGTGATTGGTCAGTTTGTTTATTTTGGGCTGTACCCAAGTCCATGTGGAGTGTTTCTCATAGGCTGTTCTCGTTCCTAGACGGCCCCTTGTTCTCAATTGGTCCGCTGTTTCGCTCCTGTCGGCTAGATTTATGAGATGGACTGTTTTCTGTCCGAGGTGTCAAAGCCTTGTGCAAGATATTACTGGCACCAAATGATTCATTCAGCGTTGGAGGATGGAAGATAAAACACTTGTCCAGCAGTTAGTTTATGACTCTTTTTTTTTTAAAAGCATTCTTTGTCAGTGGGGGAGTTTGTGACCAGAAACCAAGTATACACAGAGAATGGCTTAGGACTCCACTCCATTTCTATTAATTTCATTCACAGAATTATATTGTGTCCCACTCTGATGCTACATATCCATTAGACCTGAGTGTAGCGATTTCATTGTGCATCAGTATAGTGCATAAAGTTGACACTGCATTTTATTTATTTTTTCCTTGCAATTGCCGTTTCTTCGCAGTAAACCATGGCCATTCACATGTTTTCATAAAGTAATAACATGAGGTTTACTTGTGGCTTTTTGTAACTGAACAATCAAATATAAAGCTTGCAAGGTTTCAGGCAGGAAATCTATAGTACAAGTGCCCAGTACATTCATTGGTTAATCTACAAGCCTATTACCAGCAAGTTGCCATTAACCTATAAGGTACATAAACCTATTTCACAAACTCAGTCTTGCCATGCTTTCGAATTACTGTTTGTTGTTTGTTTGGTTACATATCCCAGGTTGAATCGATGTTGTCCCTTACCTTCACATAACGGATTTGACTCATCCAATCGTAAAACCCAGTTCCAGGAATCGGCAGGAAAACATCCTCAGGAATTGTCCTAAACCACATCCATTTTACAGCTGCACTATATCACTGCAGCAATCCTTCATTCCAGTTTCTCTGTTGCCGAATGTTCTTCATTCCATTACCTCATGCAAAACTCACAAGGTAGGAACGTAAATGTAGTCAGTTGACATCAAGTTCATAATGTGAATGGCAATCACAGGGTTTCAATATGGGTTGACTGGACATTATTTAGTTAGTGTGGATAGGAAATAAATAAAGCATAATGTTGCTCCAAAATTATCCACTCTTTATCTCAGTTTTTTCAAAACGTCCACAGGTCCAGCTTTAGGCTTTAAAACTTTGGAATGTTGTTTAACACATACACATCTGTGATCAAGTATAACTCAGGATCTAATGACTGCTGCCCCTCACACTGTAAGCTATCCACAAAGTACAACAAGCTCATTAGTTAGTGTTTCATTCAACTGTTATCACTCATTTATTCATTTTCCATTCAATTCATTTAATTTGAAAAGAAAACTGTCCATCAAGTGTTGACTTTTTTCCTTTTCCATTTCAACTCAATTAATAATTTATTGTGTTTAAAAAAATTCCATGTCATGCAATTTCAATAATTTAATAAAAACAAAAAAAAAACAGCAACTGGTGTCCCTTCCAGATATGTAACAGCTATTACAGATACTAGATGTATAAACTTTGCCTGGCCTTAGAAGATGATATTACACTAATGTTGGTTAGTATAATTTAGATTCACTACACAAGTTTATTAATAAGGCTGTTAAAAGTTTTTAAGACTTCTCAATTTATGTTAAAACATATTAGTTTTGTAGTTCTTAAATTGCATCCCTGAAATCTATTGCAATGATAATAGCTTTGGAGAAGTATCTTTCAGTTTGTACCTAAGCTCCCTTTTTGTAAAGCAATGTGATGTACTCAGGGACAATAATAGTATAGAATATCCTTGCTTGCCACTGTTACCTCCAGGACACTCATACATAGTGTGTATCAGGTTTGGTTAATTATCTACTGCTTGGTTCTGCTTGAGCAAATCAGCTTGCCTGCAGACAGAGATCATTGACTGGGAGGCAGTCCTCTGTGGGAAGATCTGCCTTTGATGAGTGCTTGTTTCCAGTGGAGGTAACAGAGTAAACCGTTTTCATTCACATCTGTAGTAGCTGCTGCCCTGTCTGCCTCCACAGAGTTAGTTAAGCAATAACAATGCCTGCAGCAATTAAGACAGCCCTGGAGGGTATCATAACAGACACTGGGGACTTGGAGAGAATCATTTCAGACTGGGAAAGACCGGGCACAGAAAATCAGGTGCCAGCCTGCCTCAGTAAGATTCCCCAGGATGTGGTGAAGAACTTCCCACACACCAAACGGGTTGGGAACTACCTGGTGGGCAAGATGATCAACAAAGGGTCGTTCGCCAAAGTGATGGAGGGCCTACATATCAGCACAGGGGAGAAGGTAATTTCAACTGAGTAAATCATTAGGTGTGTGGTGTTTTAGCTGCATATTGTCATATTAGAGACTTCCTTCCTTGAGTGTATGGATTTAAACTTTGGAATTCTTCCAATGGGCCTGTTGAAGTGCTTTAGCACACAGATTATTATACAAAAAGTTAAGACTGCTCCCTTGATAATGCACCATTCGATGCTATGTTACCAGTAAATAGTAAAGTCCTATATTTTCTTTTATAAGGGCTCGACACTAATGAACTGTTTTCAATATTTCAAAGTTAGTGTAAGTCAGATAGAGAGATAAAGAAGCAGCACCAAGGTAGATACTTGCAGTAAAAGGCTTGAACAGGTTGCTGGTAGTTTAAAGTAGTAACTATACATGATACTGTTTAAATTATAACTGGAAATATTGTCTTACACCTACACCCAATATACACAAAATAGCTTGTTTTCAAAGTTTATAATAATTAGGAATGTGTATTATTTTATTAGCACATAAAGCTGCTGCTTGTTTTTTTCCCTTTATTTTATTTTCTTCTTAATAACTGGTTTGTTTTCATTTTGAATGAATTATATTAACTTGTTCTCTAAATGAGGGCAGCACGGTGGTTAGCGCTGCTGCCTCACAGCTCCAGGGTCCTGGGTTTGATTCTGGCCTCAGGGGTCTGTCTGTGTGGAGTTTGCATATTCTCCCCATGTTCGCGTGGGTTTCCTCTGAGTACTCCGGTTTCCTCCCACAGTCCAAAGACATGCTGGCTAGGTGGATTGGCCTCTCTAAATGGCCCCTTACTTTCCCTGCGATGGACTGGTGTCCCGTCCAGGCTGTAGTCCTGCCTTGCACCCTGTGTCTGCCGGGTTAGGCTCTGGCTCACCACAACCCTCTAGGATTAAGCGGTTACAGATAATGGATGGATGGATGTTCACTAAATTTCAATATGCTTGATAAAATAAGTGATTTTTCTCCAATTTTGCGCATTGTTAATTAATTATTTGCTACGTGATTCTTTTTCTTCATCATGCTAAAGTGTGCAGAATGCAAACACCTTCATTCAAAGCATGTGAATTGTCTAATGCATACCCATATCAGTAAGGTACTGGTCTTTTGTATATGAAAAAGCAGGCATCACTACATCAATATGCTTCAAAAAATTTGTTCATATTATTTATATTAAACTTGTACTAGATGTGCACTTACCAGTTAAGGGTGTCTTAAATACTTTGATAACCTATTTCTCTTGATGAGTAGAGATTTTACAGACTTGGTCATAAATTAATGAAACTTTGTCAAGTCTACAAATGCTTAGGATAATGTCTTAACTACAGTAGTGTTTATTTTCATAATTTAATGTATTACAAGATTGTAACTTTAATGAAATCCCAAAATGTCTCACCCTAATTAAAAATATTCTGCAATATTACAATACCATTTTTATATTCAGTACAATGAATATTATGGATACTGTGTTTTAAAATATTATACTACAGTGTCCTAATGTGTACAGTATTGGTATATGCATGTTTATAATCCAGGTCTGGCAATGGAACATGAAACAAGCAATTTGATTCGGCGAGCAAGGTTCCAGCTGTCCGTATATTGGATGGCTACAGCCAATTGGAGCCTTGTCACATATTCGAAATCACTGTGCTGCTTCACAGAATTTAAAGTACCTGTAGCGATCTTGTTCACAGTTGCAGATGTACAGTAACTATAAAACTGAGTGACCAATTACCAGCATAATAAATCCCAAAAGTAGTAAGCAGACATGCCGATTTGGATGAAGAACAATTAAATTAACTGGAAGACAGCAAAACAGAACTTTTTTTTTAATTTTTTTAAATTGCTGTTTCAGGACCAAACAAAAAACTAACTCAGAGAGGAACAACATTTAACTCAGTGTTGCCTCAACTCTTTTCAATGGCCTTTGGTCTCGCCTTTCGAGGTACCCCTGCCCATAAATTAGCTTGCAGATAAGTGGAGAGGCTGACCATAGGGAAACCATGGGCAGGGGGGCAGGATAGCTGCCCTCCCCGTTAGTTGAAGCCAAAAAGCAGGTGGAGGCTGAGTAGGAGGAGGCAAACTCTGGCGCACAGGCAGGACGTCATGGATTGAGGTAAGATATAAATCCTTTCCTTGACGAGCACTGGATGTATTGTTTATCGAAGAGCAAATAAGGAGGCTGTGTGGTCCAGTGGTTAAAGAAAAGGGCTTGTAACTAGGAGGTCCCCGGTTCAAATCCCGGCTCAGCCACTGACTCATTGTGTGACCCTGAGCAAGTCACTTAACCTCCTTGTGCTCCGTCTTTCGGGTGAGACGTAATTGTAAGTGACTCTGCAGCTGATGCATAGTTCACACACCCTAGTCTCTGTAAGTCACCTTGGATAAAGGCGTCTGCTAAAACAAATAATAATACAATAATAAATAAGATACTAGCTATTCAATTGATGATTTGATGTGGTAATGGAAGCACCTCAAATGATGTATACATGATTTGATCTAAGGTTAAAGTGAGTTCCCTGCCAGAACCACTGCTTTGCTTAATTGCGTCATTACCATCAATAGTTTACCAAACAAATACATTTGCAACTGTATAAGACTAAGTGTAACATTACTTAAAAATGTATCCCCAGGTGGCAATAAAAGTGATTGACAAGAAGAAAGCGAAACAGGACTCTTATGTTCTGAAGAACATGAAAAGGGAGCCCCGGATTCACCAGATGATTAAGCACCCGAACATCGTGCAGCTGTATGAGACGCTGGAGACGGAGAACTCCTACTATATGGTGATGGAGCTGTGCCTGGGGGGGGACCTCATGGACAAGATCTGTGACAGGAAGAAGCTGGAAGAGAGGGAGGTCAGAATGTACACCAGGCAGATCATGTCAGCTGTGGAGCACATGCACCGCCATGGCATTGTACACAGGTAGCAAAACTCTTGTCGGAGAATGAATACTCTTTGGTCACATTTTAGTTTTGGAGCTGCAGTTTTTTTTGGTGTTTTTTTTGTGAAATTTAGTGTGCATGAAGAACATTGGCTACCAATAGAACTTCCCCTTATAATTGTAATATCTTCTCATCTAGTCATTCAGTCCTGGGTCCCCCTCAAGTAGAGACTGACAATTGTGCAAATTTGTGCTTTGTGAATTTAACTAATGCCCAATGGCATTCATTTCTCTTATGACCTGATCCGGATTTGACACCTTGCCTCCAAAGTGAGTTGCCCCTTACTTAGCCCCCTTCATGCAAAACTTAATTGGATTTAACTAATGCTTACTTAGTGTAAATTGAATTTGTGTTATTAATATGGAGGCCTTCCTTTAAACAAACATACAATATTGTGCTTTACAGCAATGCAACTGATATGCATTACTGGTGTACTCAGATGCTATTTATGAACGATTCAGTAATAGTGTATATTTATTTAAGCAAAAACAACTCTGGATTTGCAACCCATAAACTAGAGCTGTACCCACATTTTGTTTTTATCAGTTTGATGTGTTAAACATATTTTCATTTTATATATTCTTTTTATATTTTAAAGTAAAAGCCAGTGCTCATTATCAGGGTTTATTTTGAACAGGAACACCTTCAATTGGTCACAAATTCTACTGAATAATCTGTTCACCTGAACAGTATTTAGGAACTAAGCTATTCAATTCCCTTGATGCTATGATTGCTGACACTTTTCTATAATGTGTTCACATGCTATGTGGAAGAAGTTACAGTACCATTACAAGAAATGTATTCTAAGAAACTTGATGAAATATAGCATATCTTGTTAACAGTTTTAAATCTGTTTCACTTAAAGTTAACTTTTTAATTTGTTTATACTATTATTCTTTTTATTATTTATTGTTGTCTCATTTATGTTCACAGGGATCTAAAAATTGAAAATTTTCTTTTGGATGAATACAACAACATAAAAATTGTTGGTATGTATAGATCTTGGATCCATTTTTGTTTCAGTTTTTGGAAATGGCCTATTTCATCAGCCTCATAATTTAAAAACTTGGCAGCAGAATCCACGTATGACTATGTCCACTCAAATCTAAGACCTTTATAAAACCAGCTCCCTAGTGAATTGAACAAGGTGCAGGATTTGAATGGAAGACTATATCAGTGGTTCAGAAATCTGCATCTGGGAGTGCACTGAAAACTTTTGTATTTTTAAGCAAAGTGGTTTTCAGGAAACATATTAATGTGACTTGTGTGGTAAATTGAAAAAACATGATGTCATTAGAAAACTGAGTCGACAACAGAATTAGGAAATCATAATTAAAAACATAATACAAAGCCAATGGGCTAGGGCTCAAGAAAAAACAGGATAGGACTTTTAACTGTGTTCCTCGGATACACAGTTAACTATTATTATTTTTGGAAATCTAGCTAGCACATATAATCACATCATCAAAAACTTAAGCTACTATCGCTCAATTGGAAACGCTTAATCCTGACCTTAGTATATTCTTTTCTGTTTCAATTATACAAACTCTGAAAGATCTATCTCCTTTAACAACATAATTATGTAAGAACTGCTTTAGAAAGTGTTTTTCATTAGTCATTTACAAATATACCTCTCTGGGGTTTCCCCATGATGCACTGTGGTACAGAAGCATCACAGGTTCATGTGTATTTTAATTGTTGCCATGGAGTTTTTCTGTGTATGCCTTCAACAATGAGCGAGGTTTCATTTAGTCTGCAATATGGACCACAGCCATACACCATAAAACATACAAAGCATTTGAGAAATGAAATGAGGCTATGAAATCTGAGGGGGGGACGGGGGGACATGACAGTTGAATTAGCATGTATTTATTGTAAATCTTTTGTGCATGCATAATTACAACGTAATAAACTACCTTTACTATAAGGTGTTCCTCACCTAGCAAGAAAGTGTAAAATGGCATCAGAGGTCAAGCTTGTGTATGTGTACTGTAGCTGAATGGACTTGAAAATGCACCTACATGTTCTCCTTCTGCTCACACAGATTTTGGGTTGAGCAACACTTTGAAACCAGAGTACCTATCCCTGGAGCTGCTAAATACACAGTGTGGGAGTCCTGCTTATGCTGCCCCAGAGCTCCTGGCTCATAAGAAATATGGCCCGAAGGTAGACGTGTGGTCAATGTAAGTAGCTGACAGGACAGGAAAGAGAGCCAGTTTGCTGTCTTGAAGAGTCGTGAAAATAGCTATTTGCCAATAACAAATGCGGCCGTGTGGACTCCGTAGCAGTCACCTCACTATTTTCCCTTTTCTTTCACTTCCAAACGTTTATTGGATGGGTTTATGGGTAATGGAAAGTTCAGCTGTTCCTTTAATGATGAGCGGATTGGATTTCCGTTAGACATTCCTTTAGGTTTACACACCAGTTAATGCAGAGGTTTCTGGTGTCCAGTTTGCTTCAGGCCACTGGAGGCTGGCTTGAATCATATTTACTGGAGTAAATCATTAATGTTGCTTGTAAATTAATGTTGCTTGTTGACTGTGCAAAGGGTTAAATAAAATAAAATCTGTATTTAAGTAGGTGTCACAAAGACGGCTGACAGTGGGTGACGTCAGACCAGAAACAGGAAGTAATACACAGAAGCTTGGGGTTGTGATGAAGCTGAGCGCGTGATCGCGCTCAGCATTTAATAATTAACAGGACAGAAAATAAAAGGTTTAAACACAAAAACAGCACACGGCACATTCGCCAAAATAAACAGACAAACAAAACGGACTATCACTAAACAAAACGGTGCACGGAGACAAACAAACACGGTGAGTACAAACAACTATCAATTTACTTTACTTTAATTTACTCCTTCTCCACACCCGTTCTCCACTCTCGAACACCCAACCCGAGTGAGTGAATCGTGCATCTATATATACTGTTGTGCTGGGATTCAATTACTAATTAATTATTCACTTGAATCCCAGCACGTGAATTAATTACGTGCAACCTCGTGCCTAACTACAATTATACATTTTTAAACACACGTGAAACACAGACCCGCTTATATCCCGTGTACCAATCGCTATACACCAACATTAACACATGCAACATGCAACATATAACACAAACTACGCACAAGGGCGCGGCCACATCGCCACAGTAGGCCAGGCCAATTCCCCTTGTTCCATGATTATTTCATAAAGACGAGTTTGCAATCTGATACCCATAAAATATTAGATACCATTGGCTATTAAGAATTTATGGAGATCAGTTGGGTGATTCCAGTTTACTGTAAAAAAGTGAAAAGCTAAATTCCTAACTTGCTTTATCTTAATAAAAACTTTCAAAACAGTATCAGGTGCTATATTGGATATGAAAATTGCATTACAACTGTAAAATGTGCTAATTTAATTTTTTATCCTCACTTATATTTTAACAATATTTAGAATTGTGCAACCAGTTGTAATGAAACTTATAGTACCATTTTTCTTTTAATATTGCCACCTACTTTCTGTCTTGGTTGGACTAATTAAATCTATAGCGTCTGAATCACTTTCTTGAATTTGAAACTTTGGGCGAACTATTGATACAAAAAGTTATTCCACATGCTGTGAATGTAGGTCACACCAAACTTGACTGGCTGAGCTGTTGAAGGCTATACTGTATCTTGGGATTGCTGTACAGCACATTTTGTTATAGCATCATGGTTCAAGATACAGTAACCTTGGTGGGGGTGTGTGGCTTAGATACCATTTATGCAGAGGTGCTGAAGCACTGCCAACCTGATGTTTCTGATACTCAGTTGACTTTCAATGAGATTGCATATGTTTAAGATTAGTGTAAAACAGAAAATGAAAAATGCATTAAGAAAATAATTGATCAAAATTACTCTCACCTCTGTTAAACGTATTGCATATTACTCATCTAGCAGAAGGTATAAGTACTTGCCAAAAAGGCTAAAGGAATACAGTATACATTGTTAACCATACACTGACAACTAATAAACATGTTATTTATATTCTGAGTATATGGCGCATGTTTATTGTTAGATTATTAAAAAGTTTAATCTTTGTTGTTATGTTTGATGTTGACAGTGGTGTAAGCATGTTCGCTATGCTGACCGGCACCTTGCCCTTTACTGTGGAGCCATTTAACATTAAACAGCTGCATCAGAAGATGATCAACGGTGAAATCAGCTCTATGCCACCAGACATCAGCAAAGGTAAATGTGCACATTCTTAAAGTAATGTTATTAATTTGAGGAGAGGACTCTTATGTCAGTGGTTTCATTGTTTCAATGTTACTTAAGTCAAATGATTATGCAGGGCGAGCTGGAGTAAGTCATGTGTTACTCTGCCATTTTCCCTCTCCTCAGTCTTGTGATCTCAGATTTCCCATAAATAATACAGTTCTCCTAATCTGCAGTGGTGCTGGTACCAGGATTCCTGCAGATTTTGATTTAAGCAAACTCAAGACTCTCAAGCATACTTCCATGGAGTGATTTCTATGCTATTGTTTGCTGTGTTAGCCCTGATAACCACAACAAATAAGCACACAGTTATTTTAATTCACTTAGATATTTTTAAGAGGTGGAGTAGTCCAAACAGAACCACGAACTGAGGTAACATTCAAATCTAATATAACTAGGCTTGCTACTATTCGATGTTTAATTTTTTGCCAAATGCCAAATTGATGTTTTTTTTTCAATCTTTATTTTTCAATTCAAGCAGAGAATGTGTGAAATCAACCTTTATGCTTTAAAAAAAAAAAAAAAAAGACTTTTTATGCCATTGGGAAACGTCTCATTTAGCAAAACCCCTATCATATTCAGCTTGCAACAAAACAATGATTACCAACATTCTAATTGAAATAACGTTTGATCACAGCGGATCTATACCTTGTAAAGATAAAGATCCTACCCAAATTAAAAAATTGTCTCAAATAAACCGTAGAAAACACAGCATATAAAACTGTATTACACAGACTTTTATAGCATAAATTTAAGATTAAAAATAATATGCACAGAACAAAACATTGAACAGATAGTTGAACAGAACTAACTTATTAATCGGTCTGAGCTCCCCCTCTCCTGCTTCACAGCACAGCACAGCAGGGTATTGTGCACAATATTCATTAAGTGTTTTCCTCTTGCGCCGCATTTTCAAATCAAACTAGTAACTGTTACTGTATACCTAAAGCAAAAGCTTACCTACACCTTAACCCGCTAATTTCAAAGTAGGAGCTTTGAATGACAGGTGCTGTAGCTGGCAAATGAAAGTGCACAGTCGATGCAGGTCTTGATGATTGACAGTCACTTAATCGAATGAGAGCATTCTAGCGCTGCTTCAGTCAACGAGATCTGTCAGAAGGGGGTGAAATGACAGTGACAGTGAAACTACAGTACTAACGGACCACTGAGATGACTGACAGTGACCCCCAGCCATTAAGAGCAGAACGGAGACGGGACAGACAATAAGTATAAAAACTACACAAACTAGAGATCATTTCTAAATGATTACTTTTGGTAAGAAAAGAAAAAATAGCAAGTGGTTTCACCGACGTTTATCGTATTTAAATTTATTTCAGTCTAACTCATATTTTTGGGGAATTCACGTTTAATGAGCTTTACCGATTAATATCGAAAAGTAGCAAGCCTAATTATAACCAAAATCTGTGGCGATGTACAGCTATTACCGAAAGTTTTGCATCACCCTATAGAATGAATTAATTTTGCTCTATAATGTTACATTAACATATAGAATTACATACCGCTTTGTAGTTTTTCATCTACATAATGAAAAACTGACAAAAATGGAAAAATGTGACATTTTGAAATCCAACATGAAATACTGTACTACTATTATGGCTTCCAGTAGACTTTTGCTATTACATTTTGTAGTTTGTTTGATTACATGTTAAGCAAAAGATCTCAATTACGTTGATATAGTTCTTTTTTTTTTTTTTTAATTAATGTCTCAATCCTAAAATTCTAGGTGATGCAAAACTTTTGGTCATAGCTGTATTTCAGTACCTCTTGTTTGCAGGTGTTATCGTTTGAAATGGAAGAGGACAAGAATAATAGTGAATATCCCTCTGGATTCATTTCAAAAGGGTTAAAGTCTGGGTGGTGACGTCAAGGTTCCTGAGTTAAGACTCTCACAGGTGTCTCACGGGTCTCATGGGTTACGTCATGTTGTCCAGCAAGCCTGATAGAGAACCTGATCAGGGAGACTTGAGACAGCAAGATAATTATAACTCGATATCTGAGCTGGTACAGCACCACCTTGCTTATCAGATGACCTGGGTTTACCTCACTGATTTCTTCACACTGTGCTGCACTCACTTCATCAAAGCCTTTTCCCAGGCAAGCTCACTGAACGATGCTATACTGGCCTTTCCCAAACAGGAACTCAAACCAATTACATTTCACACTGTGTTCATCCAATACTTGTGGCATCTGACTGAAGTCCTGTCATAATAAAAAATAAAAAACAGTTGGATAAAACAAAATAGTGTGTTAATGTTACAAGTGTTATCAATAATTACATAGGAAATTATAGCTGCAAATCTACTGTATATTCCGATAATGTTCCTATAATGTTCGGTTGGAAATGTGAATTTGGGACCCTTAATTTAAAAATGTCTGTGACTATTATCCCCCACTGGGGATGCATAATTTACATACATAGGTCACACTTTCAAGTTGTACATATATCTTTCAGTATTATAACATCTATCTACAAACCACTTATATTGAAAAAGGCAGGCAATGAAGTAGGTAGTTTGGGTTTGAGTATGTGTGAGTAATCCTTTTTTGTGTCCTTTACAGGGGCTATGCAGTTTTTGATGTCTTTCCTTGAGCCCGATCCTGCCAAACGGCCACATATTAAAGAGGCTATGGAAGAGAAATGGTTAAACGATGGCTATATCAAGAGACCCCTTAATTCAGTTTCTTACAAAAACAGGTACAATGTATTAATAGTTCAGAGAACAAGGAATGCTCTCAGGAATATTGTTTTATAAAATGCATGTTTTTAATATTTTTTCCAGATTATCATTAGTGCTGCTCTGATTTGTACTGTTGGCTGTGGTCCACTTCTATTCTACAATCAGAGCTTGTTTCTTTATATCTATATCCTTGACTCACTCTCTGTTTCACTATGGTGTGTATTCCATATGGTCCAGAAAGATGTGAATAGTCAATTAAGTTAGGCACTTTATGTGTGTACTTTATGGAATGATTACCTGTCATTATGGGAAAATAATATTTCTCTGTAGTTTGTTTTCTTGTTATTATTACCACCGTGAAACCTTTATTTTTCAGGCTAATTGAAATTAGTGGGTGTTGTGGAGTACTGTAAATATTTCAGAAAGTAGAATGTGGGCTGTTGGATAATTTAGATTTTACTACAATGTTGAGAATAAAGCTTTATCATATTGTTTTGTATAGCAAAATTATGAAAGTCAAATATGTAACAATGCATTCAAGGCTCTTTAATGTTTTCCTTATCTTCTTATTAACACTTTAAACGCTTTCAGTGATCAACAACATGTAATCTGGAACACTTAAGTGGATGCCAACTGTGCACAGTAGCCTATGATATGACATTTATTGTGATGACAGATTATTAATCAGGACAAACTAATCAGCTACTCCACAGAACTATGTTATGCCACAAAACTAAATCGCTTACTTAAAACCTCTGCTCCAGACTCCGTCCAGATGAGCTCAATTCTGCAGTTTTAAACTACATGACAGAAAATCTGGACTTCAGCCTTTCAGACATCATTAACACATTAATCAACAACCGCCCATCTTCAATCATGGCAGCTTACTGCTTACTTGTGAGGAAACTGATCAGGCACCAAAAAGGACTTAAAACCATGAAGGTAAATGTATTATAATGATGATATGTAATAACTGATTGAATACATTAATGCCCTTGGATTCAGGTGTGTATATTATTATACTTGGTTGATAATTGTTGGTGATGGAGAAATATTACTGTGAAAAGGCAGCTATTATAACAATATATATATATATATATATATATATATATATATATATATATATATATATATATATATATATATATATAGAACCAAAACAAATACTACAATGTTAGCATCAATACTTCTACTACTATGACTGGTACAACTAATATTAATACTACTACTAATACCAATAATAAAAACTATAGAAATATACATACTGTACATAAACTCTACTCTAATCCTTGTAGAAACTGGAGTCGTGTGACTAGTATCTTCCCACCAGGACTCTTTTTGCTGAGTCTACAGTAAAGGGAAATACTGCCAAAAAGCTCCAAACACATGTACAGTATTCTATATGTTTCAGTTCTTTATATGTAGGTTTTAAACACATTTCATGAAGGGGTTGTCTGCCATACCATTTCTAACATCAATTTACTGTATGTGTGTTCTATGGGATTCTCTCTTGTTGAGATGCTCCCTATCAAAATGAAATGACTTCCAAATGTATGTCAGATTATTGATGCATTGAATGTACAGTATTGAGTTACTATAGTGTGAGTTTCATCTGCTGCTATGTAATCCTCTCAGTTGTTATTACACATGTCCCATCTTCAAAAATTCTTTCAGACGGACACCATCACAGAAAAGAGCACAAAGCAAACTAACAAACTGTTCCGGAACCCCAGTCATGAAGCTGAAACCCAGAGCAGTAGAATGAAGACTGAGATGGCAGCACAAGAAAACCAGAAGAACAGTGAGAAGAACGTAGATATTCCTTCCTCAGCTCCTGCACTGGCTGAAGTGATAACTGAGGAGGAAATTGCCATCACACTGGAAAACAAAGAAAGCTACTTTCCTGAAGGTAATGTGACTTGGACTGTAGGACCCTGTCTTATAAAACTACTCCAGGGGGACCTAGTCTGGGATAATGACTAACACCAGAATATTTTTTAGCTCTTTTGAACCACGGTTGGTTTTACACCATAGATGGAGGTCATTTGAATGCTGTTGGGCATACATTTCTGGGAAGCCAGCCAGTGGAAGAAATAGCAGCATGGTTAACCTCAACCACTGGTGTAAAAATAGACTTAATAAAATAGGGGCAAATTAGACCACTGTGGTTGATATTCCCTGAACCAGACTGACCTCAGATGTTTCTATTTTGTTAAAGAGAAAGGGGCATGTTTGGGTTTTTTCCTTTTGCTCAATTAGCATGTTTAAAGTATTTCATGTTACACAACAAGCACTGCAATGTTAAAGGAGCTATTGCCTAACAAGATGGTAAAAAAGAGCCATTTAACCCCTTTTGTGATTAATTCATAATGGGACACGTTGCAATTAAGCTCTTCAGGAATTCAAAGTAGTCCTGTGGGCAATCAGTACAAAAATGGGATTGGATTTCCACAGGCTGGCCTGTGCAGTTAAGATCATCTCTAATCAGAGTTGCTCTTACTCCAACACAGACACGATGCTGCCTGTAGTATTCATGTAATTGCACATGTAATACATATTTAAAGAATTTAAATACAAAGTTTCCAAGGGCAGAGTACCTAAACGAGAGGGTGAGGACAAAAAAAAGAACAAGAAGGGGGAAAGATAGGAAGACTCAAACATAGAATAATGTATTACACACATTTAAAACAGATTGATCAATACATTATAAATGCACTTCTAATAAATAACTGCATTTTTAACTTAAGGCAATATTTAAGAACAGGTGCACAGTTCTCAAATTATTAAAAAATACATCTGAATAATATCATTTGAGCAGAATCGTTATAGATGAATTAGATCAACGGTACAAGCCAGAGAGAGATCCAAGTTACTCCTGCTTAATATAAGAATCAATAATGTTAACCAACAAATAACCTCTGTAGACCTACAGCATGCTTTTTTTTATTGCAAGCATACTGTATGAGAGATTGCAAGAGGATATCCTCATGTTAAAAATGTAACGTGCACTGTGTGTATAAAACACATGCTTAGCAGCCATGAGTTACATTCTGGTATGCATCACATACAATTCTTGTATATTACCCTATCAAAAACAACAATCTATACTATAATGCAGGGCAGCAGCGTGGAGTAGTGGTTAGGGCTCTGGAATCTTGACTGGAGGGTTGTGGGTTCAGTCCCAGGTGGGGGACACTGCTGCTGTACCCTTTAGCAAGGTACTTTACCTAGATTGCTCCAAGAAAAACCCAACTGTATAAATGGGTAATTGTATGTAAAAATAATAATTGTAAGTCGCCCTGGATAAGGGCATCTGCTAATAAATAAATAATAATAATGTGTACCTTGTATAGAAATAACCTATACAATATGTATAATGCATACATTCTCCTAAAATCGAGTACATATAGAGGGAAGTACATTTTGAGGGTCCTCGTTCAAAAATGGAGACCCTTATACGCTGATCGTGTCCATCTGTCTGGCCATCCGTCCATCCGTCCTTCACAGTATACCGGGTGAGCCCAATAACTGCCTTAATTGTGCACCAATCCTCACCAAGTCTAGCCTCTTATAGACATTTCCGGTTGATTATAATCTGATAAACTTTCGATTTGATATGAATATTTGTATCCTGTACATGCACTCATTCACTTTAAGCATTTCAAAAACATTACTTTATGATGTATCCACCTAATGCGAGTGCACAAAACACATTGTAGAGACTAGAGAAGTCCTTCAGGTAACATTGGGCTGTAAAGTAAAACTTATTGTCTATTATACAGGAAATACACAAAGCAGACTACTTCCCACGGTAAAAAGCCAAGGGAAGCTAGTTAAATGCCATTTGATTTTAATTTCCAACATATAAAACTAAAACAACATGCATTCAATATCATATCACTGTCGTCAACATTAGTCTTTCGCTTTTGAAAATGCCAAACATGGTTGCAACGTTATAACAGATGACTTTGAAAAATAATTGCCTAACACTATTGTTATGATCATATTTGAAACAATGTAAAAATGTTATTAATGGTTTTACTTTTAATATTATTAAAACCAAAAATTAAACATATCATTAATTTTCTTTGTTCTGCATACTGTTGGTGTGCATACATATTTAAACAGCACTTTTTACTATTAGCAGAATAGAATGTTGCTACACTTAATTTATATTAAAATGCCCACAGCCGACTCCTATCACTATAATATATCTACATTTAAACTGTTACATGGATAGAATCTGTGTTCCATAAAGTACAGTATCTAGTAAGTTAAATATTACTCAAATGTAAATTATACATTTCATTTATAACTATTGCATTGAACCACATGTCTGTATGTCTGTCACAATCTACATTGTGAACACAATATCTGTATTGATATTTCACCGATTTACAACAAACTTGTATTTTAATTTACATCTAGCCTTCTAGAGAAGTTTTAGAATACATTTCACTTTAACCTTGTGCATGTAATGGGATTATGAGGACCATCTGCATGTGCCTGCACTGGTTTTCTGTTTTTTGTATTTCTGTATTGTTTGTCTTTTAAAATATTTCTCAGATACATTCTTATTTTTCAATTAATATGTGTACACTCTTATGAAATTATTAAATTAAGGTTTGAATGAAACTGAATCGTAATGTATTCTGTTGACCTAGTAAAATGTATTGACTGATTGGATTAACTTCATTTAGCAGCCTTATGACTTGCTCTCTCTATTTGCAGTTTCGAAATTTGCTGATAGAGAACTTGTCCATCTTGCACCACCAAAGTGTTCTGGGAAAAATGTTTCGGATAAGCCTGGAGAACTAGCTGTGGATATACAAGTAAAGGCTGAGGTAAACATTGACCCAATGGAGGCCAGCAAATCAGCAAAGCTTCTGGAGCAAAGAACTACTGCCTTTGAGAATACTCCAGTGGAGCCAATAAAATATCAAGAAAATGAACGAACTTCAAAACCTCAAACATCATCCACGGACAATGAGACGCTTAGACTGGTGCTGGAGAACAAAGCTCACTGCATTGGACCACAACAGGAAACAAGATTTAAGGATATTCTTCGAGCGATGGATGACAAGGGATTGTCTCCTGCTTGGCGTTGCCAAGAGAAGGAAGGACGCCATTTTGTTTCAATCGATTCATCTCAGCTGTCCCCGTTGCCAAAGCTGAGGCAGACTGCACTGAGGGACAGTATCTCCAGGAAGATCACATGGGTTGGGATAGCGAGACACTCAACCAATGATTCCCCTCCATTCCTGGTCAATGGCTCAAGACCTCCTTGTTTTCCTTCTTCGCGTCAGCAAGCACTGATTGTTAAAAGCCTGCGTCATTCCAAAGAGAAGACTTGCGCTCCTGTCAATAACAACATTGTCAAAAGGAATTCCATACAAATCAGACACACTCATAAAGGGGCTGACTTGAATCTGCCAGTACTCTCTCAACCCTTCCAGTCCAAGTATGACAGGAAGACTGAGTTCTTAAGAATGGATTTTGGGTGAATGAGATTCGGGGGAGGGAATCTGAGGTTTTAACCTGCACTTGCAAAACGCGTAGGCACATACTGTACTGTAGCAGCAGCAAATTTTTAATTTGTGCTGATTATACTGTTTGTTTGTTTTTCTTTAGCCAGTAATTCTTTAGTCATAAATGAAATGCAATCTGACTGGCATACACATATGAATCACCGTAAAAAAAGACAGGCTGCTCTCTCCATTGATTCTGTAACAGATTTACAAGTATATTTTAATTATTATTATTTGTTTATTTAGCAGATGCCTTTATCCAAGGCAATTTACAGAGACAAGGGTGTGTGAACTATGCATCAGCTGCAGTCACTTACAAATACATCTCACCCGAATGACGGAGCACAAGGAGATTAAGTGACTTGCTCAGGGTCACACAATGAGTCAGTGGCTGAGGTGGGATTTGAAACGAGGACCTCCTGGTTACAAATGCATTTCTTTAACCACTGGACCACACAGCCTCCATATTTTTAATTCACATCAGAACAGAATGAATTCAGTTGCAGATGGAAAGGCTATGTAGGACTCATTTGGGTGTTCTCTCATGATAATGTTGGTCAATTAGTCTAATTGTAATGCATGTTTGTAGCCCTTAGATATGCGTTATTGGGTGACTCCATGCACTGATATGTACAAAATGCTGTCTTAAATGTATGTGCCAAAGTTTGTATTACATTCTTAACATTTACTAAAAATGAGAACTAATGATAAAGCAACACATTTTAGTTAATTATTTAAATAATAATCAAACAATCTGGTATCATTTTTTATTTCATATTTTTGTGCCAATAAAGGATTTTATTATGTATTTAATATTTAAGACATTCACTTTTACCTACAGTATGGTTAAAGAAAAATCTACATGGCCTTCATGTTTACAAAATACCTTGACAGAAGTAGTTTGCAGATGTTTCCGATAACAAACATAAATGGTGTAAAAATAAATAAATAAAATAAAATAAAAAAAGATTTCAGGTATGTAAATATGAAAGTTTACAGTTTTGTACTGAATGTTTGTAATTGTATTATTGAAATAAATGTGTTGTGTTGTAAAATTACTGTTATATAACAAAATATTTGTTTTTTTTTGTTTGTTTTTTTACCATTGCAGTAAAACAGCCACAACGTGCTCGGCAGAGTAAGCAGACAAACATTTTGGCAAATTCCAGTATCTACTTGACTTGCCTTTTTTAGAACAAAACTGCCCATCAATGGATATTGAGGGGATCATATGTTAGTTCGAGGTGAACTGCTTTTTCAAGGCTCTGACACACAATTGCCCTGATTTGAATTAAACTGTGGATGTAGGTCTTTGTGACATGCTTTTTTCCACATTATTGACACTTTAAATAATATTAAAATATGTTGATAGTTTCTATTACTTTCTTTTTTTTTTTTAGAAAACAATGGTGCAATATGTAATATAGCTATGGCTTTTCAAAAAGATGTCAGTAAAACAATCAAAAGTAATCCAGTACTGTTATTAATTTATTTATTTTTTACTTCTTTTTTTTTTAGCTCATTACAGAAGCATCATGTGGTACCACAGTTTATTTCTGAAGCGATTTTCTGAGAACCATTTTTCTGTGGTAACAACAAAAACAACAACAGCCAGTAACAACAAAAACAACAGCATTTAATTAGTACCAGAGTAGAACACTTGTTGCACCAGATATGCAGCTTTGAGTTAGTATCCTGGATTAGCAGGATTCATAATTGCTATATTTACAGAACTCCAATTTCAAAACCAGTTTACGGTGGTAGAAGCCTATGGCATTCTAAGTATTCAGAAATGATTTTGGTGACTTCATGATCACACGTGGCAGCACAAATCGGCTTCAGGTGAATAATGTTGCTAAAGTCCAACAAAAATGAACATACACATGTAATACTGGTTTTAACAAATGTCTTTTCTGAGATTTGAAAAATAATCCAGTTAAATGTGTTAAAACAATTATTAAATAGAAAAAAAGCTTACCTGTCAACACCAATAAAATAAAATCAATAAAACATCATTGGTTTCAAGACGCCATTATAACTGTTAATGTTTACAGTTACAAAGTTAAAACACGTTTAAAAAAAAAATCATATTTTACAAAACTATACACTTGAATGAACTCTAAAGTATAAAATGCAATGTTAGGATGTCCTTGAAATAGCAACAAACTTTTCTAGTGTGAATCTTGTTTAGTATACAAGCAGTGCCTGAAAAAAAAATTCGGCTCAATGTTTTGTCTGATTGTACGGAACAGAGCCAGTAGTTTTGAAGTTCTTCACCTTTTTGTGATGTCAACAAATCCACCCCCTTCCAATCATTTGATGTTGTAATTGGGTGCATAACTAAACTCAACAGTAGTTTTCAGCATTGAGTCAAGAAAAACGTCACTGAAAGGTCAACATGTCTGGGTATTTAGGAACGCTTTGTTGATTAATGGAGGTCAGTGCAATGGCTGCTGCAGCTGTCTGTGGGGTTTTATGCAGAGAAAAAATTATAGAAATATCTGACAGAGAAGATTCTATAATGGCAGCTTACTGATACAAAGCACAATGCAGAGACCCATGCAAAAGGGTGCAACTATGCCCCCGACTTGGTCAATCTATATTTCGAAATAGATTTTAAGTCGCATTTCAGACTTTTTCGGAGCTCTGTGCCGGTATATGCTAAAACGTATCTAATTCTCCCTTAATGTTATACAATAAAACTGTTTTACAAAAATAATGTATTATAGTTACTTTGTTGCAGTTTGCACTGTTTTATAAATTAAAATAATGTTGTTGTTTTTTTTTTGTCTGTTTGTATTTTTTAACATTTACCGTTTTGAAGCTGATATGCTTTGCAACACAGTTTGATGCTCGCTGTGGATGCCACCATATTTTTTGTTGAGTAGCTCACCAGCTGTTAGAGTCGGTGAGTTTGTTGAGTTAACATAACACGTCACTAGCCCTCATCGTTGAAATTAGGAATGATTTTTGGAAGTATTGCTACTCATCGTTATTAGGAACGCAACCATTGCAAACAGGGAAATTGCGAAAATGACTCGCTTTCAGATTTTGTAAAATCCAGATTGAGAAAGAAAAAATCACGCCAACAGCAGATAATGATGCAAAAAACAACAACACTGAATGCAAACAGACAAATGAAAAGACACATTTCATAAGCCTGAAAAGACTGATCAAAAGTTAGTCCTTTTTTAAAAAAAAAATCTCCTGATACTGCAATTGCTGTTGGATTATTTTAACTTTTTGTTGTTGTTGTTGTTGTTTTTTTAAATATTGCTGTAGTATTTACATGATTTGAAATGTTAGTGTAGATGCTTTTTTTCTTTTCTTGTTAATAATCATGTTTTCTGATAACTCAGCACAGAACTTTGTAAACTCTGTAAGTAGATGCAAGGGGCTGCTTATCAGCTACAACTGCCCATATATCTTGAAAATTAATTTGTTTGTCTTTCTGTATTCTTTTTCATTTAGCCATTTTAGATTTTCTTTATAGGTGTGAGGGTATATATGTTACAGGCAAAGCCCGAAACTGGGCAATCCGTAACATATAGATATATAAAAGTAGCCAGTGCAATATTTTAAAATATATATGTACACATGCATGATTATTATGGTCTAACATGTAGTATCATGTTCCGTTGCATGAACTCTGACAGTTCCATACTGTCTGTAGACAGCTAGTTATATTCTTTTTTATTTACAAAGTTTGTACAATTGAGGGGAAAAAACATCCTTCTGTACAATTATGTTGCCTGGCTGTTAATAAATAAGTATGTTTTAAAGAAACTGGCTATCTTAAGAGCATCTCGCTCCAGCTCCTTGCTAGATTTTTGGATTCGGTGAAGAAACCCTGTGATGTAAGAATGTGAGGCCCGCCTCTCTCTTCATTTCTGTTGTGGGTTCTTTTTCTTTTGAATGAAATAGCATGAGATTTAAATAAAGTGAAATTATGAAAATAGACATTTTATGCTATTCATTAATAAGTGGGTTCATACGACTAAATCCATTATACTAACCTTCACCTGCATTTCTAAAGGCTTTTTAAAACAGAAAAACACATGTTTGTTAACAATTCAGCTGTAAAGGGATCTTTGATTAGGTTCCGAACACTTCCTGAATAATTAACTAGCTGTTGTGATATCCGATATCCCATTCAATACAGCTATCATTGCAGTATGAAATGGCGAAGAGAGATTGAAATAATTGAAGTCTCTATGCACTTCTCAAGTTACTGTTTATGAACAATACAAAATCACGGAAGAACCACCCTATCATCATTTCATAAAATAAGTTATATTCTCTGCAAGAACTCTTTGGTGACATGTCATTCTCTTCAAATTGTTTTGGTGAGGGATTAACACACAGTAAGTGTATGTGTTAGGGACCGGTGTGTGGGTGAAGATAAAAACTTCAAGTGAAGACAAAAAGTATTTCTTTCTTTGCGCCAAGCTGGCTATATTTTATTAGCAGTGCAGTGCAAGAATCTCAGAACAAGTGGTTAACTGTGAATAACAGTGGTATCACAAGCAAACAAAAAAATAATGAAGTACTGGCTATTCAAAAGCAGCTATAACCTGGTAAACAGATCCCACTAAGCTCTGTACATGGTCACAACAGTCTCACAGACTCTCCTGGCAAGGTTGACCCAGGCTATTGATACCTTTCAGTAGACTGAAGACTGGTACCTAAGGGTCTTACAGTAATACTTACATTTTAGGACCCACATCCCCTACTGCGTAAAGGGTTAGGCTGAAGTTTGAATAAAACTCATCAGTTACCCCTCGTCTGGCAGTTTGCCAGAAGTGAGTTAGGTGCGCCTAGTATTTCTGAAAAGCCCTATTCATTACGAGTAGAACGAGGTGCTACACATGATGGTAGCATCTAAATTGCACCCAGGGTGATTTTTCTGGTCAAGGTCCCTTTCTCACTTTAGGTTGACCTTTGCAAGGTCACAGGTCGAAGGGGAAATTTAAAAAAAAAGTAATGGCTGTCATTTCTGAACTCAACGTGTCAGAAAACCCACAGGTGAATTTTTCTAGAAAAATCTGAGATGGATGGGCAACAAAATGTCTCTTTTCTGGTTGAGTTGGCGTGGAATGACCCAAAGGTGAAATAATAATTCAATCCAAATCAAACAAAACCAGAGTGATCAACAGCGATAAAATAGAAAGAAAACCCAATCACCAGTTCAACAAGAGACACAAACTAAAAGAGCCAAATTAAATATATTAGATAACCCCTTCATTGTATTTACCAATACCAAAAGAACACAAAAATGTATAAATAAATGTAAAAGCTTACAATTGCTCTGTCTGCAAAAACAAAAAGACAATTAATAGCAATGTCAGCGCTACATTTAAAACAGTTTACCTTGGGAGCTCTTTAACTCATCCCACGTTAACTAAGATATTGTACAAATTACCTTGATGCGCAGCAACATTGGCAGCATCCAGCACAGTTTAACGTACAAATACCAGTAAGTGGTTATAGCAGTGATTACAAACAGTTTAAAATAAAATAAAACACATATTGTACTGAGACATTGGAACACATCTTCAACACAGGTAAGACTTGCTTCAAACAGTAGTTATCAACCCCTGACAAAAATGAATGCTTTTCACTGAGCAAGCAGAGACGCTAGCTTATGTGCACAAAGAGTGGTAATGAGCGCTTGTTAAGCAGTCACGGAATGAGTCCCACCTGTTACACTTACAGCATGCATAATGGTGCTGGTTTTTACAATAATACAGCACTTTGTTGGTCTAGCCTGTGTTACACAGTGCAGTCTTAAATCTGAAGATACCGGAACACTACTAAAACATAGGTCTTCAAATTCCCAAGGGGGGTATTAGTCCCGTGTCATCCCTACCACCCACCCCCAATGGCCACTACGATCAGAAATGTAAATACATCCACTGCTTTATTATTACTATATTCTACATGGAGAATTAAAAAAGACGAGTATAAAAATACATCAATTGAGTGTTCATACATAAAGTAGTTTTCCAATAAAATAAAAATAGTGTGATAAAGTTTTTTTTTTCTTATTTCAACATTTATATAAAGAATTGAGAATGTTTACTTTCATTAAAAAAAAATGCCATCAAACGTACGCAATTGATTTGTTAATAAAACAAAAACAAACTGCTGACACCAATATGGCAAGTGGCAAGAATACGATAAATCTTTTCTGAAACTGAAAAATTTACTATTAAAAGGAGAAGTTTCGAAGAGTCTCACAATAATGAATTCACAAATAAATCATTTGCTTGCCATTAAGGAGAAAGACAAAGGCTGGAGCAAGATCGCCGTAGCGCAATTCCGTCCTAACTGGAAAGCTAGAGAAAGAAAATATTCCTATTTACTGCAGCACTATTACTGCCTCAGTTCATACTCCTTTGGGATATTCATAATATAAAAGAAATACAATAAATGAATAGCACAGGAACCTTCAGGTATTTTTAAGGAGCGGAAGGTCCTTAAAGTCTGTAAATGTCATTCAGCAAGCTGGAGCTCAAATTTAAACCTGAGCACTTTTTACTTTACATTAATACTGCAGGTAGTTTTAGCTATAAAGATAGCATTTATTACACATACATATATTGTTTTATCCATTGGTAACAGAAATACACTTTTACCAGTTTCATTAAAACGCAAACAGCGCCAGATAGTTCATATATACAGTTGTTTTTCTGTCTTTATGTAAAAGGATCATAGAAGAAAGTTAATTGTCTCTGTTTTTTTTGTGAATATGAGATTTACTGACTATGCTTCTATCAAGCTTTCTTATCAATACAATCGCAAATCCATCATCTGTAGAAAACTGGTGATGTATTGCTACACCTAATTAAGCAATAAATAATATAATGTATTGTGTTTGGGATAGAGGGCAATTTATGACCTTGATTTCTGTATGTAGTCTGAGAAAGGCACTTTTTTTCTGTCCAGAGAAAACAATGCAACCTATCATCATTACATATCTACCACTAGCAAGCATCTAGTGGATAGAGTGGCTATATGCATTTGCAGACTCCACAGATGCAGTATTCAGAATAAAGGAGAAATGAAATGCTTTATTTAAACATGCATGCTATTAATGATTTTAACAATTTACATTAACCTTTATATACAGGAAGACACAGCCACTTTGCTCTGAAAAATATATTTTGTAGAGCGGCATGTGGAGCCACCAAACGATGTGATGGTCAACAAGATTCTAGCACTACAACAGTGTGCCAAGCATTGGCAATAGCTACACGGGTTCAGTTATCATTGGAAACAGGAGAATGCAGCCTTTTTTATATAAGAATATCCATTAGACCTATTTCCCCCGTCTGTCTCATAGCAGCATCAGCATTCCCCTTTTTTATGCAGTCTTCATCACTGGTGCTTTTTCCATCAACTTTTTCCAGATTATATGATCTGTGTGGGTGATACATCTGTTTTATTTTAAAAGAATTAGTATTTTAATGAGCCCTGTTCACAAAGCTTATCTAATGGTATCTAAAGAAGCTGTTTTGATAAATTACATTTCACATTCCTGAAACTGCTCTATACTGTGGTTAGTTTATTTAATAACAGTCTAGAAAAGTTTCATGCATACAGTACAATCATGAGTCATGGGTTAAAGCCATGTGAATCCAACTGAATATCTCCATATTTTGTGGGTATGACAGTTGCCAGAAAACGCTAGATAAGTGATAGGATTGACACATAAATGCTGCTTTGGTTTCTTAGACTGGCAGAGGAGTCTTAATCCTTTTGGGATACTAGGCTCTATTAGTGAAATATTCTGCAAGCCCTGACATGATTACAGTAAATGCCTGAGAGCTTGGTTAGTTATTTGAATTCCTATCTCTTAGCAAACGAGATGCTCAGCTATTGTTGCTTTGTCTATGGAAGCTATAAAGCACTGCAAATACCATTACAAGCCTCACTGGCACTCCTGGCAAATCATTAACTGTAGTCTGTTGAGGGAGACTTGTTGGAACAGGGCTGAAAACTCATTACAATAGCAATGAAGCATGCTGACAGCACATAATGAATTCTCATTGGGAAGGATGAAATATTAAACATGAAGCATTCAAAACGTCTAATGGATAAATGGAAACTTTATAGGAGAGCTTGGCCTTGGGACTCCTGTTGTAACTAATTCCAATACAAATAGAAAATATACAGCTGCCAACCAGAAAGAACAACACAGTACTGTTATACTTAAGGCATTGTTTGAGCGAGTAGGCGTTTGTCAAATCAATTTATATTTATTATTAGTTTTTATTGCTTTTATTATTACTTTTTTTTTTTTTTTTTACTAAATTCATCTCTGCATTTTAAAAGCATGGTTACACTTTATTTTATAAGATCTCTAAAGACATTAATATAACCAATGTTGAACAGTTCACCAATCTATGCAAACTTGGTTTATTAAGTAACTATTACATGCATAATTGTAACTAATTATCTATCTATTAGTTTTGTTTTTAGGGTAAAAGGCTGATAAGCTGTTGAACTCTGATACTACCAGTAATAAACATTAAAGGAACTTAGTTGCAGACAAACATTTTCAAAAGTTTATTTTTTATTTTTTTATTACAATTATCTGTTTATTTAGGTGCATTGTGTAATGTATTTTTGCTTTCTACATTAATAATTCCATGGTTAAATGTCAAATACATCTTTTATTTTAAAAATAATTTAAACAATATAGGCAACAACAAAAACATCATGCTGGACAAAAGGATGCAAGCAAAATTAGAACATACCCTAATTTGCTGTGTATGGAAATGTATGGGGTCACGTGGCATGTCATGTGATCCAGTAGACCTTTGTGAGAGTTGTGTGCAACTATTCAGCAACAATCATAGGAAAGCTTGTCCCTCAGTCCAGTAGTTCCATCAAGACAGTCTCCTGAGTGTTTCTTGATTGGCAACATTTATAGAAAACCACCACCGGAAGAAATTACAATTTCGGTTGCGATGGGGTTATGACAGATTGAGCTTGCAGATATATGCAACTTATTGTGACAACTAAAAAAATGCTTCATATTAAAGGCTGGTAGCAAGTCAATACTTTTATGGCCAGTCAGTGTACAACCTGTCATTAATAAAAAAATTAACTCGAGTGCAAAGTAATATAACTCAGTGGCAACTTACATTATAAATCTAGAAATGTTGTTTCAAGACCAAAAAACCATACATCTTTTGCAGGTAAAATAAATAAAAATGCACAAGACATCACTCTTAAAACAATAAAAGTTTTGTAAAATGTATGCACATTATTACATGAACAAGGATGCATAGTTCCCACCACATTGTTTGAGAGGAAACAGATGTGTCTAGGGGTGTGCCGAGTAATGACTCAAACAAATATATCCGTAATGAGTATAGCCATTTTTTCGAGTACGAGTAATACACAAGTCATTTTCTTACTATTGGTTATTTGTAGGAAAATAAATATATGAAAAAGGCATTGAATCAGCTCTTGGTTCCAATAGGGCAGTAATGACTGTCAATCTCAAGTCTAGAGATATAGCCAATCAAAAGGGGGAAGGAGAAGGGACCAGTGTGACACAGTCTCTGACAAAGTGGAACTAAGTGTCATTTTGTGTTGCAGACAGAATGCTGGGCTCAGAATCAAACTCTTTTCAGGAGATATATTAATTTAACTTTGAAAAAGTGATTTCCTAACAACTTTTCTAAAAGAATATTATTTCTTAAAATATATCTTTAAAAAACAGTTACTTGGGGATTTGAGCCTTTTTCAAGGCTAGTCCTTCAGATTGTGCGTGCGCTCGACCGTGCGACTATTTATTTTTCATTTTTCAAAGAAAAAACAACTAGTTTATCATTTACTTAAAGGTGTTTTTTATTGGATTTTAGTAATTTTTTGTGCGTTTTTTGGGATCTTATCTTTAACTCGCACGAACAGCCATTTTGTGTATGCCTAAAAACTTTAGTTGCTATACTATACATCTGTTTTACTACACTTCTTGAAAACAAAGCATTCATATATCATCTTGTAAACAGACAGGGTTTTATTTATTTTTTACTTGTAACGTCTTTAAATTCCACAAAGACCTTGTTTCCCTGTTTTAGTTCAACTAAACTAATATAGTTGCATTAGATATTTTTTGTGTTTTTTTTGCATACTTTTTTATTTTCGATCAGGGGATCATATTTTCAAAGCTTTTCCTCCCTTGTTTAATTAACTCTTTTTTGAAAGGAAAAAAAAAACATGGAAATGCTACAAAATGAAAAACAAAACGATTTTAAAGTGCTTAGGAGAACTTGAATATAAAACTTGGTTGTTTGGTTCTAGTTCTGTAAACAGGTGTTTTACCATTTTAGAAAAAATAGGAGCTAGAGTAAAAACTTATGAAAATATGGCCCCAGATGTCTGATTTAATAGTATAGCACTAGTAGTACAGATTTGTACACAGATGGCACTTCCAAAGTGTGTGTAAAAAAAGTATTTTTAATTAACTTTTTGCACACATAAGCTTTGTCTATTTTGTTGAAATGCAGTCACCTTGAATGGCTTTTTCCCACGAGTTGTGTGTGCTGCTTAAAGGGATACACATTTTAACAAGCACTTTTTTTTGATCATCAGAAAAAGGTAAGATATTTTTCGAGTTTCTTGCTGTTAAAAAATAGTTTGTTTTTTTCTTGTAGTGTCTTGTTTTCAATTGTTAGTTGTTGTTTTTGTTGTTTTTGTTGCGAGCTGTGGTGTCTCTGATACAGTAAACTCCTGTTTGGGGTGTCCCATAAACACTTTAGCCTGCTTTTTTTGTTTCATTATACATTCTGTTGAAAAGAAAAGCAAGTGTATTGCTTTTTAACAAAGGTAAGATATTTTGTGTTGCTTGTGCGGTTTCTTTTTTTCTTGTGACGCAGCATCTTCCTATTTTTGTTTTAGTTAAAACAAAGTAATCTAAACCTTTTCAAGGAGGTAGTTTTCATGGAGGGGGGTTGTTTTGTTTTTATTTTCCTTGTTATTTTATTTGAGATCAGGTTTATTATTTAATTTTGTACTATTAGTACTGATACAGGCAGTGTTTTGCTCCTATTAATATATGGAGATATACATGTATGGGTTATACACATGTATATCTCCATATATTAATAGGAGCCAAACAGTTCAATATTCTACACGTAAAGTGTGGAAGCGGTCCCCCCCCTCGGACCGCTTCCAGAATATTGAACTGTTTTGCTCCTATTAATATATGGAGATATACATGTGTATAACCCATACAAATAAGCAAAGAATACAATAACCGTAAGAAACCCTTGAGAGATAAATAATGAAAAAAGTTTGAATATAGCGTGCCTGGTCTGGAACAACAGGTGTGAATAGAAGGGAACCTGTATTAACGCTTTACAATTAGATGTAATAATTGGGACAGTTCTTATTTTAGACCCATATATAAGAAATAATGTAGATAAAACAAGCTAAACATTTATTTAAAAGATAAAACTCAGTTGCAACAAACAAATAAAGGGTGCCTGTGGCCTTACACATCTTATTTTGCAAACGGATGCACTTCTGTTTCAAAACCTCAGCCTCACTCGCTCTTAAGCGCCTGCAATAGGACAGTGAGACGAGTTGATTCTGGACCAAACCATTCAATATATATGAGAAGGGGGAGTGAGGGAGTGTTGCACATAGGATTAACAATAATAATGACGCTGTTTTAATCATGTGTGTATTAGTGTATGAAACTGGTTGTGAAAATATGTACAGTGTTTGTTTATGTATTTATCTTTAATATAAATAGCTGTAAGTCTAGTTGCTTTGCAATAATACCTCAATACCTGATTGTCTGAATTTGTAATCAATTGGTACACTTGTTAGCCCTTTCAAATACCATACCTACTAGTGATAAACTGCGGTTCTGTTGAGTGTATGGGGAAACAGGGACTGCAGGAGGCGTGGTAGGGTTGAGAGAGCGGGGGAGGCGTGAATAATGCGACCCCTCACTTATAAATATAGCACTACACCACTGGATACAGGTATACAGACCCTGTTTGCTGGCTACACCAACAACCTGATCAGAATTTGGCAGGTCACCATTGGCACACGATAATTGTTTTCTACGAAAATAAAGATAACTGTTGAACTGTTGGAGCTTTGAATAAAAACATTATATTTGAAAAAAACTGATACAGGTATACACATAGACAACACTTAGTAATCTATGTGCCTGTAAAATAACTAACTCCAGTTTAAATTTACTTTGTCTGTTTTGCATTAGCTTTAGAAGATATGTTCCATGACTTGTTTGCATTGTTCATCAGAGATAAATAGAATAATCAGCCATTAGCCTAATGCTGAAATATTGAATAATAATATATTCTTTTTTTTGTGCACAAGCACCTTTCCATCACAATAAATACCTAAAACCGCATATTCAAAATAGCTTTTTATGTATTTCTAATTGGTTATGTATTCCTAATTGGTTTGTCTTTGTTTTATATACTGAGCATCAAAAGAAACTTATCACTTATATCGGAACAGTTATTGTGAACAGTATTCACAATAAAATTCATGGTATCATTGGAAACAGCTAAGAAAGGGCTTTCTATAGATATATTGGATTTTAATTTCTGATGTAAGGCTGCCAAACTACAAGCGCTAAACACAAAATGGTCATATTCAAGCCCAAATATGGTCATTCTACCTAGGCGTCAAAGGGTTAACAGGAAATTTCATTTTACCACCCTTGCAAACCATGGCAATTTATAAATCATTGTGGGTACACTTGCGTGTCTCAAGAACTTTCTGTAAAACAATAATCTGGCAATTATGAAATGCTTAAAGTTAAAGGACCACTCAACACTTCAGCAGCTGATTTCTCCCAGCTGTATCAATATACCAGTTATCCAAGTTATTACCAGTGCACAAGTGTCATTGGCAGACCTTGGGGCATGCCTTTACTTGTCTGAGGCAGTTGGTCTACTCACCCTGTGGTCCTACAGAATGGTGCTAAAGACTTGATCTTCATTGTTTACATTCCAAAGGACTAGCATCCATTTTATATTGACTTTAGTGAAAGTATGTTGATTTTAGAACATATTACTAGGTTTGCCAACTTTTCAAATACAAGACAAGAGCAGCGAGTTTACATTTTTCAACAACAAGCTTTGAAATGAAGAGAAACATGAGAAGCTTACTTAGTTGCAGCTACAGAAAACAATGTTGTTTTAGCTAAACAAGGACATGGCTTGTGAGGGTAACTCTCCTAGCTGTCCGCATCACTGTGATTTCAGTTGTAGTGACCTGTGAGAAACCTTCTCTGCCAATCACTTTGTGTTTTACTTAAATAACATTTGAAGGATTTAACGAGGTCATTGGATCTGAGACCATAATGGAAAGCCAACTTCAAAATGATTTCAGACCCTTGCCAGGATACATTTAAATACCATCAACTGGAAGTGTATCTGCATCTCTGGGTTGACCAGTCTGTCTTTTTATACAGATGACACAATGGGATTGTATTTCAGCTTGGGATCGTAATACAGTACACACACACACACACATATCTGCTTCTAACATGCCAGGGAGACTCGGTCTGACTTGATGAAACTGTTTTTCACTGGTGGATAGTTGTACTGACCGTGCTGAAGCAGGAAGAAAGCTAACTGGTGGAAGTTTACATTATCCACCACTTTCGTCTTTAGAAAATAGACACAGATTCTTAGAAACCGTCACAATAACTAATGAACCAAACTAGCGGATAGATGTTTTCCGTAGCTTTAGAAAATACTGAATCTGTGAAAAAAACAGGGGTGCAGAAAAAAAGTCTAAATAATGCAACCCTCCAGTGGATCTCCTTTGCAAATAACCCCCAATATGTTTAATACTCTTTCTTCCTTACATCTGACAATTGGATAATTTCATACCAGGGTGTTTTACCATAGTTTTTAAAATATTAATTAATGTTTACTTGAAGTATTGTATTGCTACAATATAGATTATTCTAATTTAATTAAATTGACATCAACCAGAATATAAACCATTGTCTTATTTGAATTGAGTCCTGTGTTTCAGACAATGAATATCAAGACAAAGTGAATGTACATCCCAGTAATCTCTCGCTAATATATTATCTATAGTATCATATAATGTCAATGCTGCACCATGGTCTATTTTGTGATAATTGTGTACTAAGTAGCAGTGGCGTAGCCAGGATTTTGTTTTGGGGGTAGATGGAGATTTTTTGCTGAATAATTAATTACGGGGGGGGGGGGGGTCAAACCCCTAAAACCACCCCCTTAGCTACGCCACTGCTAAGCAGGGTAGGTAAAAAAGAACATACGCTAAAATCATTTAGTTTCAATTTAAAATAATATTTTATTATTTTCGCATTGTACAATGCAGCAGCATGATTTATTTTGTGTTACCGGTAGCCTATAAGAAAGTGTGCTACGTATACGTATTCATTTAATTTTACTACTGTATTGTATACTGTACTACATTAGTGTTATTTCAGCGCAATGATTTATACATTTAAAATAAACTAAGCACTATAAATGTATCTGTGTGCGATTTTTATTTATTTATTTTTTTAAACTGGACACTTCATTATTTCAGACAATCTGTCTGTCTTCTGACATGTCCGGTTTAGCGAGGGACTACCGTAGCAGTTATTGGATATACAGTACTCACACTGTCCATCTTTAGTATTCTTAAGCTATTTCGGGACTTGACATGATATCAAAGTAATGCTATCACACTGAGGGAGTCGTAAGAACTAAAAAAAGAAATGCAGGAGAAACATGATGACATCACTCCATCCAGAATGCTCCTAAAAATGAGATGCAGGGTAACCCATACACTGGCAGAGTTGAAAAGTACTGTAACATTGGCACATTATTTAAATGAAATCAGGAAGGCTGTTTAGTCCCAGCATTTAGGATCAGCTCAGAGCCGGGTACATACAGAATTATATTTAAACAATTGCAGCCACATAATCCAGAGCCACTCAGGATGAGCGCAAAAACTGTAAAACCGTTAGGCAAATGTTAAAAAAAAAAATGCCAATGACACTTGAAGCAACATACTCTAAGTAAATATCACTAACGTTTTTATTTTCTATGCTGCCCTATGTAGGTGAGGCAGGGTTATGGATCAAGCTCTAAAACCACTCGTACAAAGGGATCTTTTCATGTTGTACAGTGGTAACTGTTCACTTGGAAAAGGTGGAACTGCCAAGTCGCCTGTTCAGCTGTCACACCCCCATACCTACCCCCATACTTACCTACCACAAAATCATTTACATGTCACCCTTGTTTATTTGTTTTATTCTGTTATCCAAATGAGACCCCATTTTAAGAAAAAACAGGACTCCCTTACAACAAAAATGTGTGCTAATTACATTTGGAGTAAAAAGAAGCTTTCAGCATTTGGCTCAGTATTTTAACATGCATTATGAATTCAAAATACAGTACAGGCTGAACTCTGTTCATACAGTTAACGCACATTCTGCTGTCAACATGGGCTAATCTTAATTGTCACATCATTAAATAATGCAATGTAATTCAAATGCAATCCTATTAGATAAAAAGTATCTCCTATGGCAAACTGACTGGTGCCCAACAAATGGCATCCTATGACATTTCAAATAGACTTCGCAACACTTACATGCATTTTGTCTTATTGAATGTACTCTATACTGTAAGTTTATCAGATCTAAAGAGGTATCTGAATACTGTGCTTCTTGGTGGTCACAAACTTTAAACCATTTCCTTATTTCACGTTATCAGTCAAACCTGTGCTGTTTAACAAATACAATTCAGTGTTGAATAAATAATTGGAAATCTGTCCCCTGGGAAATAAAGGTGGGTCATGTCTGAATGGGAGTATTTTGTTCTTGGTCTGTAAGCAACATTTTTAGGAAATGCATATTTCATAATAAAATGTCAATATTGCTATTTTGTAAGGTTGTTTTTTTTAGCCACTGTTTCATTATCAATTTTGAAGGGAGAGAGGGTTAAACACTGCATCAGTCCCCCTGTGTGGTTATTAGATGCCGTGGTATGAAATCTGAGGTCCTTTGACGTAGAACCAGTCACAACTCATGACTCATGTTTCTCAGGGAAATAATAACTGTGAACTAATGCCTCTCATCAGGTTTCCAATGATATTCATTTATAATTAAGTAGCTCACTCTAAGAGAACACAACAGGACAGCATAAAGGTTTCAGACCAGGCGTGGGGTCACCTGCACACAAAACGCTGAAAGACAGGGGAACTGTACACTGACACTGTTTAATTCATGTTGTCTCCTATTAACCTTTAGTTAGTAGTTTAGTCGTTGGGGCAATTTCCACGGAAAAAGACAAATAAGTCTCACCTTTTTCTTACTCTATTTTGGTAGTACTTTCGGATTGTGTGCGTTTTCATCATGTTTTCTTTTGGCCAGAGAAATTCTCGTTCCAAATGCAAATAACCTAATTAATATAAAAATGCGGGAGGGTTAACTTAAATGTGTCTGACTTCCAATTTGGTCATGCATGGCTACTGATACAGTACAGCTTTCTTAAACTGTGTTGATTAACTTTTTAGGATGAGTTAAAGGACAGTGCAGCCTGCCTCATTTGCCCACCAAAAAAAAAGAAAGAAAAAATGGGGGGGGGGAGGAAATTAAAAACAGACATCATTACACAAATAATAATAAAAAAACAACATTCCATAAGAAAGCGCTGTGTACTATTGTATTCTTTGCTAAACATTTTTGACTGCATATATATTTATTCTAAACCTATTATACATGTTATTATTATTATTATTAATTAGTCATTTAGCAGAAGCTTTTATCCAAAGCGACAAAGAATTGGGGTGAACTATGCAACTGTTGCTGCAGTCACGTCTCATCCGAAGGATATATACACACGTCCTTATAATATACAAGTTTTCCTACAGAACCGTAGCTTCAGCAAATCTGATCCTTATAGTCCAAGAACAGAGCTAAAATACCAGCACTTTAAACTAATGATAGAAAAATGATCCAGTCAAAATGTTTAGACAGTACATCTTTAAAATATTAGTAAATCAGGTTACCCTACTTGCCCACGTTTCACTATAACAACAACAGCAATACCTGAATGCGAATCCCGCAGTGACAGTGCAAGGCTCTTGCCAGTAGAATGTGGTATAGTTATTGTTGTTAGATGAACCAGTATATCGGTAGTCCATACGAGTTCAACAAATAATACAGATACACTGGTATACTTTTTTTTCCCTTCGTAGCTAGGTACCCATAGATGCTACTTAAAGCTAGTGTACAATGTATAGATGCAACTTAAAGCTAGTGAATTGCATCTTAATACTAAGAGACAGAAAATAGCAATCAGCTATCCGATGACCAATCATGAAGATAACGAAAGTAAGTGTAAAGGGCTTCGTTATTTATGTATTTATTGCAACAGGTATTTTTTTTTTTTAATTTGTTGTTGCTTCAGTATTTTTTTTATAATGTTGCTTATAAAATAACCAAACTATAAAGCACTATAATGTTATGAGTCAAATGGCAATAATTTGAATAAATACACAAGACTCAAAGTTACATGCTTGATCGAAGTGTAGTTCCTGGGGGATCCTGAACTGGCTAAAGAACCACCCCCAGCAGCGCTTCGACCACCGTTACTGCCTCCTGATCTGGGAGGGCATATTTTTCAGGCCATTTTGTGAAGTAGTCCATGGCTACTAACACAAAGTGGTTACCCTTTTCGGAACGGAAGAACGGACCCATCACGTCAATGCCCACCGTTTCCATGGGGCCGCCCGCAACGAGCTGTCGGAAGGGAGCGCAGGACCGATCTTGTGGTCCCTTCCGGGCAGTACACTCGTCGTACCGCCTGCAATGATCCTCCATATCGTGTCAACACCGACCCCAGTAGAAACTCTGCTGTAGCCGGCGCAACGTCTTAGTTACCCCAAAATGGCCGGTTCCTAGGGCTCCATAGTATGCCCGTACTACCGATCTTAGAGGTTCTTGGGTACCACTACCTGCCACCAGTCTTCTCCTGTGGCTGGCTCCCTCCAGGGTCACTTGCACTCGCAGTCCCTTTCACTGTGACCATAGTCCCTTACTTGTGGACGACTGGGCTAGTGCCGTATTACACTCGGGTGTTTGGCACAGTTGGAATCATACCAGCACTGGTCGAAGGTCAGGATCCTCAGCCTGGAACCGCCTCCAGTCTTCCAGCATCATACAGCCTTGTTGAGGGAACGGCTGTAGTATGCCACCACTTTTCCCCAGACGGCCCCTCTTGGGACAGCACAGCTCCTATGTCATCGTTGCTGTCATCCGTGTCCAATGTGAACAGCAAGTGGGGGTTGTGGGGCTGCCATGATGGGTGACTGTGTAAGGGCGGTCTTTAATGTGCGGAAGGCCTCTTCTTGAGCCAGCGTCCAGTCGAAAGCCCACCCATTCTTCAGGAGCTGAATACGGGGGCGGCGATGCTGGCGAAGTTCAGGACAAACCGGCAGCAGTAGCTGGCCAGCCATAGGTCATCAAGGAAGACGAGGCAGTCTTGCGGTGGTATGTCAACCAGGACTCTCTCCATAAGGCGCTCAAAAGTGGCAGGGGCGTTGCACAGCCCAAAGCGCATGACTCTAAACTGCCAGAGCCCCCTGCCGGTGGAAAAGGCTATCTTTGGTCGGGCATCAGGTGCCAGGGCTACCTGATAGTAGCCACTCCGCAGGTCGATGGTGGAGAACCAAGGTCCAGCGACTCATCGATACAGGGGAGCAGGTATGAATTCTTTCTTGTTACCTCATTCAGGCGGCGATAGTCCACACAAAGTCGCCACGTGCCATCCTTCTTCGGGACAATCACCACTGGCAACGTCCAGTGGCTGTCCGACGGTTCGATCAGCCCCGCCTCCCTCATATTTTTTAACAGCCTTTCGATGGTGTCAGTTGGGCTAGTGGTAACCATCCAGGCCTCAGTTTGACAGGAGCCACTTCCCGTGTTGATTGTGTGCTGGACTAGGTGGGTGAGACTTGTCTCTTCCACACTGGTTGTGTAGCTGTCCCTGTACTCCAACAGCAGTTCCTGCAACTGGGTCTTCTGATCCCAGCCAGATAGTTGTCACTACAATTAGGGTGGTGTAGACCAGCCGGTTTGGAACGATCGATTGAGGGGATTCTGCTCCCCTTCAACTTTCTGTCCTGTCGTTGGATCTCTTCCACGGTCTGCTATCGGGAGTGTGAAACAAATGATTTGCGTAAAAGTGTACTGGTAAATTTAAACCTATAAACAATGTATTTGTACTTATGAGTTCTCTGAAATAATATTGAAAAAGAAAAACATACTTTTAAAATCCTGTTAAACATATTCGCGCAGATGTAAGGGTTAAATAAATGTCAGTACCTATCTATAGCATTCGGTTTATTAATCTGCTACTACATACTTTGCAATAACGGAATGAGCCATTCAAATGGTTAAAGTAATGTCAAGGGATGATTGTTTAATGATTGCTCATTACATGGCTCACTGTGGAGGCTATAATGTATTTGCAATGCATGGCATTGGTGCTTTCATTTCCAACATTGTTCTTTTTTTATTTCACAACTATGTATGCATAACATTTAGTGATGGGAAATATATATTGCAATAATAGCACCTGCAACTCAAGAAATTATGTTCTCATCTTGAAATATTGTGTAATAGACTTGAATCTTTGCCCTTCAGAGCTATTCTTAGCAAATAATGAATTGCTAAAATGTGTTTATACATTTGCATAGAGCGCCCTCATCTGGGGTCCTAAGATTAATAAATAAATAAATAAATAAATAAATAGAAGCAATGTTGTTCTGTTGAGTGCAACTGCACAAGTACTTGTGGAAAGAGGGGTAATAATGTATTCTACTGGTGTCGTGCTGAAGAGTCACAAGATAATTGAAAATATGAGGTCAGCGGTTGGACTGAGCCTTGTAGGAAAGCATTTTGACAAGGAAAGGGTTGTTTAGGAATTGTTCCAAGTTAATGGATGTGAGCACAGAGACATCTGTTGGCGAGTACTGATACTGACTGACAGTTGGTTTTCCTGATTCACAATTGATTGCAGATTAGATCAATGGCAGCCAAGGGCTCTATTAATAAAGTATTAGCCTGCACAGAAATGCATATGACTGACATGGACCCACTGGCACGGTAACTGGTGCGAATGGGATGTTTTATATTCAAAAGCTCGAAATTGTGTCTTAAATTACAGCTACTGTTGTGATTAATCAAAGCATGTATCAACAGTTAACCAATTAACAAGATACAATATGACACATGGTTTGGCATTCAGTTTCACTTTTTCAAGTACTAGGTACACATGTGTCTATTGACATCACTCCAGCAGGAAGTGAGATAACTGGAGGGAAGAGGACGTGAATTCCACGGCACAGGCTGCAGACAAAAGTTTTTTAAATTTACATGGCTTGTCTACAGTCATTTGTTCCTACTGAATGACTGACAGACACAATGAGAAACCTGCCTGGTCTAACATTTGCTTTATATTGTTGCTGGGTTTACAGACTTACCTGCCTGGCACTGACCTGCAAATCTCAATCTGATAAAAATGAAATGGCCTGTAACCTCTGGTAACCTGCCTGAGACATATTTAACAGTAGCTGAAATATATACTTTATCCCAAAGCAATAGCTTACACTGAACGAAGCACAATGGAAGAAAATAACTTGTTTTAAAAGAAACTACTTATTTTCCAACAGAGGAATACAACCCCTAAAATACATATTCCCTATCTGCATATGGTCAAGTTTTGAAGTGAGCATTTATTAATACCCTCCAAATTATGAATTACCATTTAGTACAGAGACTGGTTTGGTAAATTAAATTACAATCTATACAATAACATGTTATTAAGAGCAAGCTTTTAAATTATCTGTATGTTTTTTGTATCATTGTGTTTGACTATAGTAACAATTTACTTTCAGTGAGGCATTAACTGAACAGCAAATGGCAAAATGTAATAAACATGTTAACAGAAGTGTGTGCATCTGTACAACAGCACCATTAATAAAGATGTTAAATACTGTCAGGCTACAGTAGTTCAAATAATAAAGCTGTGCTGTTTTAAAGAATAGGTTAAGATACATAGTTTTTTTTTATTGCTCTAATATACACTATAAGGTACCACTGTGTAATGAAATCTCCTACATACAGAATGAATTATCATCCATGTATCAAACTTTCTACCACTATCAACAATCCCTACACAATCCGCCTATTCACCAGCAACAGGTTTGACTTCTTCGTTTCTTTTTTATGCCTGGAGATACAGCAGGAAGTCACTTTACAATGGAATACAAAGCACATTTGGCAGGTATACTTGACCCCAGAGTTCCATGTTGGTCGAGGCAGTTAGCGGTACATATTATTAATACCATTTGACTAGAGAGAACTTTCTACCTGGACTGCATTGCACAATCTGAAATGCCGTAAGCGATAAACTCTGCTTGAAGCAAAGTACAATGATGCTGCATTTTCTGCCCTTTGTGAGTTGCAGCTGCTCAAGCCGATTTGGAATTTGCACGACATCCTCTCCTAGCAATGGCATAGATAGAAAGATCCCATGGTACCCTTTGTTGGAGCTGAACGTAACAGATGTGCGCATGCGCATTAAGTGGAGCACGGGAAGCAGCTACAGAAGCAACATGGAAGAGTTTCAGACTGGAGAGGAGGTAAACGATAAGTGACATTCCGGTTTACGAAACTATGAATAAAAGTAATGAAAAGAAATCGACTCAAATCCTGCTGTTTCATTATAGAGTTATGCGGTTATTCATACGGCACCGTGCGGCTTGGTTTGTTTTTTAAAGTCCCAACAATTATTTTTAATCATTAACAGTGTAGTGTTATTAAATCAATTTACTTTTGAAAGCAAACCTTATTTGCGTGTTTGTGAACAGCTTATGATCAGCATGTATTGGTAAAAAAAAAAAAAAAACACATACTCCTAGATTTATTGCCATTGTTTTGTAAATTAAGAGTTGTTTGTTTGTATCAACTGCCGCTACACAATATTTTGCTATAAGGTTGATAATAATAAACTGGACAGTTTATTTAAAAATAAAATGTTGTTCAGTTTATGCTAAAAAAAAAAAAAAAAGAAATCGATGTGATTTATTTTACATACGTCTTCTTTACTGTACTTACTGCACTGAAGATGTGGGGTATGCATGCGATTCGCTAGTTAAATCATTAATGAACACATATCATGTGAACAGATACGTGTTCAATAAACAACTGTAAGTGAGTGATTGTTGCACACGTCAGGATTAGTGATATATGAAAGCACTGGCTTCACAGTGTCCAACGTAAACTAAAATCAAGCTAAGCGCGATACACCTTGGAGAGCGCTCTCTCAAACTCTGTGCTGGCACAGCCAAGGGGAGTAAGACCCAATAAACATTTTTAAAAGTAAGATCTTTCTGAATTATTGATTATAATTGATCTAGTTTAATTATCACATAAAGTACGTTTGTTACAGTTTATTTTGTTCGTTTACAAATTAGTCAGTTATGTTTGAATTTTTAGGAATTCTTTGATATTCTAACGTCCTTGTAATCAAGTAGCCGGGTGTGAAAGCATGGACATCCCCGACTTGTTTCTGAATCTCAAAAACACTTTACAAACGGGGTTAAGCAAAAAGCATTTTGTGTAGAATAGCCTGTACTTTTATTTTTATTTATTTTTTTCATTTTTGCTACCGTGTTAAAATTACATTAATCAAAAGTCTTTGTTTCTAATAGACTACCTTTGTTGTTGACGAAGTTAGCACCATCATCAAAGAGGTAAGGGCTAAGTTGCTTACAAAAATGTTGTTGCCTCATTTAGATTTGTTGTATTCTTTATTTAAAGATCATAGTGTTTTCTGTTGTTGAAAATTATATTGAAGATAAACAGTTACCCATTTTCATTTGTTTGTAGTCAGTTGAAGTTGCTATTGGAGGAAATGCTTACACGCATAGTAGAGTAAACCAATGGACATCAAATGTGGTGGAGCAGTGCCTAAATCAACTGGCAAAACTAGGCAAACCTTTTAAATATATTGGTGAGTGTTAAGAGAGAAATTCATATATATAGTAACTGTTATACATTGCTGTGGAATGTACAGTATGATGCTTAGGTATGACTATTTCCCCTTTCACAGTTTATAACTGCCTTAATTTGTGTAAGTAAAGAAAATGGGGTGCTCAAAAA
The DNA here is from genome assembly GCA_030684275.1 of Acipenser oxyrinchus oxyrinchus. Classification (NCBI taxonomy): domain Eukaryota; kingdom Metazoa; phylum Chordata; class Actinopteri; order Acipenseriformes; family Acipenseridae; genus Acipenser; species Acipenser oxyrinchus. The sequence goes on from CM060251.1 coordinate 52,033,891, forward strand.
AAGGATATTTATGCACATTATTTATTGTAAAGTATAAAACTTTTACATACAATAGTTATTAAAGTTGCAGAGTCCTACAGTCATTTTGCACATTCTTCTATAGTTCAGCTTTCTGTGTTATTAACTTTATTTTAAAAAATCCCCTTGTTTCAGCAGTAAGTACACAAGCTTCTGCTGCCCTTACAACATGCTTGTAGCTATGCCTGTAATAGTTATACTACTACTTGCAGCAGCAGGAGGTTAAAGCACATCTTCAAGATGTTATAGCTCAGGAAGCAAAACAGAAAATAAAAAAAATGGTCCACTTGTGTCCAATTGGTGTTTTGTTATGCTGATAATATTTTATAAAACAATACTGAGATTACATTTTCAACATGGTCCAACACAGCACTGCATCTCTAAATAAGTAAAAACGAGTTTTAAAGTCAAATTGAGAAACTATTTAATAATATAGATTTATTATTTGAACAGTGACTTGTATCATCATGCAGAAGAATGGCGCAGGGCTTCAGACTGCTAGTTCCTGCTTCTGGGACAATTCCACTGACGGTATGTTGAGGGGAAGTAGACCTGGGTAAAATATATGTGACTGATTTAGAATATTGCAGATTTCATTAGGAGTTGGCGGGTCCTGTGGATAGTTAACAAGAGGACTTTAAAAAAATATTGACACCTGGGACATTTCTTAAAAGGTTGGGATGAAATTATTCAACAGGCTTTTCATATTTTTGGTTTGACATGGGGTGGTCAAAGTGTTTGTAATACATTTGTGGATACCTTTTTAACAAACTTTTCTATTTTGCAGGAAGCTGCACTGTGAGATGGGAGAATAAATCTATGTACTGTATTGTCAGTGTATTTGGACTAGCTCTATAAAATAAAAATCCTGTTAGTTTATTTTTCACACAAATACCAGTGGTTATGTTAATTTAAAGTACATATTTATATGTGTGCTGTGTTCAGTGTGTTTGTAAGTGTTATTTGTGTATTTTAACTGTGACCAAAATTCAACACAAGCTCTGAAGGCGCGAAAACGGTAACATGCTGCACTTTCAAATGTTTACCACTGAAATGTTTTGTGTTTTTCTAATTGATCTTACGTCGTTTTAAATAAATTATTACATCATTATTATTTTTTTAAATAGCTAACAACAAAAATTACTTAAGAACCTATTTGAATATTATTTTACATATCCCCTGCACCGTTACTCTATCATATATATCTATAAAATAATTGATAAAAGTTAAAATCTACTAGTGTGCCAAGTTACATCACAATTAGTTTACAGTGTGTTTTGTTTCTTCAACAGGAACAAGCTTTCCCACTTTTTAACTGCCTATTTTTCGTGAATGTATTTTTGTATGTAATGTAAAAGTATTCAGAAACATAATGATGACATTAAAACATTTGTAATAGCTGCAGCAGTACCTCAGATTTGTTATAATGTTTGGTCCTGTATAGACACACGTTAGTTTTTCTTCACCCATGCATATTGTACAAATAAAGTTCAAGGTCATTTTCAGTGGTCCTTTTTGTTGAATTAATGACTTTTTTTCCCACTGGGAAATTAAGCAGTACATTTGTACCATTATAATACAAAATAAAAACAAATATACATAAACAAAGAAGTTTTAATGAACATTTCCTGAAAACCACAGTGATTTGTATTTAGTTATCCTTTCCATAACTTGTAAGTGAACCAACAATTCGTTTTTCCTCCCACTTAATAAAATGGCATCCTGGTTATTTAAGATGCAATCTTCCCTTTAAGAGTCCCTGTCTTTAGAGCAACTAGACTTGAGAATGGATTACCTTGTTATAGTAATATTGCTGCCTACAACATTTATAAAGTGTTTTTCTTAAGAGGGAGAGAGCATCTTTACAATTTATTAATACTTAATGTAAAAGCAGGGTTCCTCCATACTGTACACACTGAGCTAACTTGCACTGTATGTACAGCTTGATATTAACTCTACATTCATGTTATCTTACATTGGTTTCCTACATGAGTTACAGATTCATTCCAAGCAAACATACAACACAATCATTGCCATTTGGAACTGTACATTAGGCAATTGGCACCCACTTGACATTTCAAATAAAAATTAATCAAAAATTTACAAGTCTGGTAATTATATATGGTTTCATGTCATGATTAAATGTACATATACAAGGTACAAAGCAAAGCAAAAGCTGTTGATTATTTTGTTGTTTTTGTGCTATTTATGCACAAGAAAAGTGTGCAGCTTTAATTGTGAATTATTGTGCAGATATGCTATCTGTTTACACATAATTTTACATAAGCTGTTAACATGAAAAGGGTCAATCCCTGCATGTAACAAAAAATCTATGTTTCTTCTAATTGAATACAAGGATTAATAAAAACTAATACAGCAAATGTAGGGTTCAATTCCCCATAATATGGACTTTATGAAAAGTATTTAATCTTGGCAACCAACTAAAGAAATCCAGAAAATTGTTTCTAGACCCTACCCAGCTTAAAATTTGGTCTAATAATAATAATAATAATAATAATAATAATAAATAATAATAATAATGTCACCAAAATGATAAATCAAGGCAGTTGCTATTTAGTGTTTAAACATTTTGAATCGGAGGAAAGCTTTCTCTACTGCATTGCTGTTTTTAAAAAAAAGCAGTGACCAATCATATTGTTAAATGTATTGATCATTCACTTAAACAATGTTGGAACAAATATTTTTTCCAACATATATTCAGTTTGGTCTGTCAGAGTCACCAGCGCCAGGGGGGTCTAAAGAAAGTATTTTTGAAAATAGTTCAAAGCCTTTGGCAGATGTTTACTGGAGTACTTTATTTTGGAAAATATCAAGGTCTCAGTCAAAAACACTGCTTTATTTAGTAGTATAAGTAGTTCAAGCCAAAGCATATTACCCTGAACAAATGAAGATTTGAGGTTTTTAGCATGTGATGTTTTTACAGCAGCATGCCTCCTCTTCTAACTGGATAGAGGGCACCAGTTATGTTTAAGAAGATGCAGCACATAAGGTAGGTGTTGGCAACACAAGAATCTTCACTTCAATGGGATAAACAAAAAAAAAAAAACACACCCTCCAGCAATGAAAACAACTTCAATATGTTCACATATGGCAAGTTATTATGTACTGCCTTGATATAGTTCAAGCTGCCCTTCCAGTGTGTGAAGTTCCTAGAAACTGAATGCTGCCAGCTTTTTGAAATCCAAGTGATAACTGCAGCCCAGCCCAATGTTTTAAAAAAATTGACAAACTTCTATCTTAAACCAAACCTTCCACTACTGTGTGATTTTGCTATAATGTAATACAATAAATGAATGTAATACAATACATGGTTTCATTCCTTGAAAAGGTGTATATGCTATGGACATAGACTGAATGCGGAAAACGATGACAATACATGGGCAATGTGTGAAATAAAATTCCTTTTCATCCACTACCAATGCAATGTCCTCCTTGCCCACATTTTTGGTGTTTTCCATAGCAACACCTTTTTAAAAGCCTGACTGCCTGGCTTCAAATCCTAACAGAAAAATACAGCTATTCAACCTCAGCCTTACCAACATATGAGAACTCTTTTTTCATAATACAATTTTTGAACTGTACAGTAATCTAATGTAGAAGTACCATCATGCAATGCGGAAAATACACATTAAGACAAAAGATAAGTCAGTAGCTTCAGCATTAAACATGGAATGTAAAGTTGATAAATTAGCATGTGCCAACTAAAAACTAAAATTGTATTTAAAATAAAAAAATACAAATTGGGAAACACTTTCACTGGTTACTTTAAAACTATATATAAATATCTAAAGATAAATCAGAAAGCAAACATGAATATATTAAAAAGTGAAGTGCAATTTAAAGCTATAAAAAAAAATGATTTAAACATGTGTAAAGATTTACATCAACTACAAGGGGAATTCTTTCATAACAACTCCTTTCCCTGTTAATTTCTAAGTAAAAATGCATTGCTCTATCTAAGATCAAGGGCATGTGAAGAGTGTATATGGCCAACTTTTAAAAATAATACACCTGAAATTTAAAAAAAAAAAAAAAAAACACTTATTAAAAATAGACAATAAGATCTATTTTTACACACTGATTTTAAAAGTAAATCTGTAATGCTTTTTCTGTTCTAGGCATTTCTATAAATTATGATTTTAAATGATTATTTTTAATCATATTTTTCCCTTTATACCCCTTGATTCTGTTGTTCTGTAGTCAAAACAGCACTGCTATCAAAGTAAAGGGGTTACTTATACCAAAATATTACTGCATTTTATTCATTTTTTTCAGTAGGATAAATCTTAACTACCACTCCTTGTATCTTGGTGACTGAAGTTAATGTTTGGTAGCAAAATCAATCACCAATCTCCTAGTGCAGCAGTGTAATTACAACTCCAACTGTTCTTTTCAATCATGTTAAGTAGCACTTGATTTCTAAATAATAATACAGTCGACGCCAATTTATCGGGATACGTCGGGAGAAGTAAAAATATCCTGAATAAGCAGCTGTCCCGATTAAAACGAGAGGCAGTTGAGACAAACTTAGGTCACCCTTTTATGTTTCTAAACGAAAAGAAAAAGAATGAAATCACATCACGTTTAAATGTTAAATCCTAAACAAAATCGGTTTCTTATTTCTACATGAAATGAAAAATAATGGAATCACATCTTATCACAAGGCGAGGCACCTGTTGACATGCCAACTTTCTTGCAACAGCTGCCTGAGAAACCACACAGAACTCCAGCTTCAAGAGTTCAGCGTGGTTTACACAAGTCGCAGCGTAATCACATACTGCACTGTGCTACGCAAACCAGTCTTGCTCTAAAAAGTGATCTCCGTTCATCTATTTGAAAATAATGTATCCCAATTAAATGACATAAAATTGCATTGGGAAGAACCGTCTCACAGAGTTGTACCCCATTTAAGCAGAAATTCCGATTACCAGTATCACATTTAGGCAGCGCCGACTGTATTAATAATAAAAACAACCACATCAGCATCCCACTTACATTTAAATAAAATACAATTCAATCCAGTAGTACACATGTAATATTTACACTGGTTTCACTGAAATAATGATCGCCTCAGTCGCTGTCCGTCTCATCTTCATACTTGGTACTAGCTTTTATTGCACATCCATTTTGTAGGGGCATTTCTTCATAGTCACTCCTTAAAAAAAACAAAAAAATTGAGTTACTTGAACAAAGAAAAAAAATGAAAAATTCAAACCCTTGCAAGCACCCTGCTTGAGGGAACAAACTGGCTTGGTTTCCTTTGGTCTTATTCTTCCATTTTGAGCTGCAGGAACACCTGCAAACCAAAACTACTTAAGAACAGAACTCAAAATACAAAGTAGATCGTCCAAAACTTCCAGTCTTTCACAGCTACTGTTTACAGCTGAAGAAATAAAATGGAAGACAACCGTAATGGATTACACAGGATGTTTCATAGTGCTGGTCCATGAAGAGTATACACCAACCACTATGGGCCAGGACTTTTGGAGCACACTGTATATATAAGTTTAGAGTTACACAGCTTCTATAATGAAATATGAATGGTTTAAAATGTGTCATTCTTAATAAGCACATTGTGAATAGTGTCTTGCTATTAAATAAAACTTAAGTTGTTACCAACAAATAAGTAAATCAACAAATCAAATGCTTCTAAATGAAACCAGAATAGTTACCCATAAATAACTTCATCATCCGAGTCATTCAACATAGAAAAGGCTGGATTGTCCTTCAACTGGGAATCTACAGAGAAGAACAATGGTCAATAGTTTAACTGACAAAATGTAGTCATTGGAACATCTTTTTTTGTTCATTTAAATTCCAATATAAAATTTAATATTTTATTGCAACACTGTTTTGTTTTATTACTACGTTGCCACTAGCCGCTCGCCACAAGCTAAACGTTTTCCCTTGTGGCTCAACTATTTTTTACCAAGTTCGCCACGGTGGCAAAGGCTTTGAAAAATGTACTTGTGTAAGACTGTCAGCTCGATTACTTTCAACGTATGCTGGTAGATGAATCAATACAGACTGTTTAATTTGATTTAATTTCACCCAATGAAAGCCTGTGGAAGGGTGGTGGGCAATTCACTGACACACGGGAGGCAGAAGGTTTATTTTTCAACACTGCATTGGTGCCCCGTTTTATTATTTTCTTTGAGTTGGAGTTATTTTCTCCTTAGTCCGCAGAGGGCACGGCAAGCCAGAAACACACAGCTTCAAAAGATCACAGCTAAGTTTTTTTTTTTTTTTATTTAGTTTTTTTTTGTTGTTTGCTATGTCTTTAAAATGTGTTGAAATATATTTTGGAAATAGTAACAGAGTGGATTTGAAAGAGGAACAATTTAAATTACAAAAGAAACACATTTATTATTTTAAAAAGAAGGATTTGTCTCACTATGACATAATGAGTTTTAATGTCAGAATCGGTGCAATATTACTGTCAGTAGTCCCAGGTGAAAGAACACGGTAAAAAAAGTTTTTAAACAAAGTAGTGGCTGTACAATCCTACTGATATTATTAATCACATTAGTACAAGCTTGTGTAACTAGAGCTGCGGCTGGTCAGGTAGGCATTAATATTAACATACACTAATAGCACTGTCCTGCAGTGGAAAGAAAACCGCGTCAGTCAAAATAATGTAAAGGATTATGCAATACATGAATATCTCTGCAAACCTATTCAGAATTTAGGAAATCTGTAAAATGACGTTTTTTTCATGCAGGACTAAGTTTGACATTTATTAAACGGGAATCAGAGTTATAGTGCACTTTAAATATACTGTTTATATGTATTGTATCTACGTGTTTTCAAATAAAATACTAAAAAAAAAAAAAAAAATAGTCTCTTGTGAAACAGTAGGTTTAACTTGTTTACAGTATTGTTAAGTGGCTTAAGTTTTTCCAGTGTGGCTAAAAAATGTTAAGTTACTTTAGCCACAGTGGCTAACTAAATGAAAGTCTTAGAGGGAATGTAGTATTAACATTACTACATACAATAAAAATACAGGGAAACCAGGCCCATGAATAAACACCTATACCTGACTGTTTAGATCATTAAAATAGACTCCAATATCTAATGAAAGAACTTAGTTTGGACAAATTATCTAAAGTCTAAACGTGTATACCATAGTGTGGTTGAAAATGACAGAAGAGCGAAAGATAACTGTGGCAGTATGGCAGGGTGAAAGCCCTGCCGGTGCATGGGTGAGTGTGGGGTATATTGGGTGACAGGCAGAGGGTTAAATTCCTCCCTGCAAAAACGCGTGGGAATGTGGCTGGAGCCGAAAAACGGAATAAATTATTAATTAGGCTCCAGCCACAGGTGTATAAAAAGGGTGATCACAGGTGTTAGTTTAGAATTCGTGGTGAGATTTAATGTTGGTGATAGCTGGTGAAAGTGTGTGGTCCAGTGGTTAAAGAAAAGGGCTTATAACCAGCAGGTCCCGGGTTCAAATCCCACCTCAGCCACTGACTCATTGTGTGACCCTGAGCAAGTCACTTAACCTCCTTGTGCTCCGTCTTTCGGGTGAGACGTAGTTGTAAGTGACTCTGCAGCTGATGCATAGTTCACACACCCTAGTCTCTGTAAGTTGCCTTGGATAAAGGCGTCTGCTAAATAAACAAATAAACAAATATTAATAATTATCGTAGGGGTGTAGGGGAGTTTACATAGCCGTGTTTATATTGTGAAAGCGACGGCTCGGTCTACAACCACAGTGGTTAAAAATATATATTATTTTGTTAAACTGTTTGTTTTGGCCATTGGGCCTGTTTGTTTGTGTTTTGTTTATTAATTTTCCAAAACAGTGCCTTAACCCTTGCAAGTTCTGTCTCTGCGTCTCCTTCCTGCCAGTACCAGCCTTGGCGGTGAAGCTACCCCACCACAACAACCAATGGCTAATTCTTACAGTGTTTAACAGAGACATGTAACTTACCATATAGAGCATTTTTTGAAGGAGAGTACACAAAGGCCAACGTGTAGAGGTAAAAGTTCAATAAACCATAGAAGGATAAAAATTCAGCTGGTGCGTACCGAGTCAAGGAATATCTTACACAAGAGTATTAAAGCATTCTCACAAGAGCCACACTACTTAGTCAAAACATCTGTATGCTATCCAAAATGAGAATGAAGAGACAACATTTTAATAGCCATTCAGGAAAAGAGATTATATACAGTACTGTGCAAAAGTTTTAGGCAGGTGTGAAAAAATGCTGTAAAGTAAGAATGCTTTCAAAAATAGACATGTTAATAGATTATATTTATCAATTAACTAAATGCAAAGTGAGTGAACAGAAGAAAAATCTAAATCAAATCCATATTTGGTGTGACCACCCTTTGCCTTCAAAACAGCATCAATTCTTCTAGGTACACTTGCACAAAGTCAGGATTTTGTAGGCATATAGTCAGGTGTATGATTAAACAATTATACCAAACAGGTGCTAATGATCATCAATTCAATATGTAGGTTGAAACACAATCATTAACTGAAACAGAAACAGCTGTGTAGGAGGAATAAAACTGGGTGAGGAACAGCCAAACTCAGCTAACAAGGTGAGGTTGCTGAAGACAGTTTACTGTCAAAAGTCATACACCATGGCAAGACTGAGCACAGCAACAAGACACAAGGTAGTTATACTGCATCAGCAAGGTCTCTCCCAGGCAGAAATTTCAAGGCAGACAGGGGTTTCCAGATGTGCTGTCCAAGCTCTTTGAAGAAGCACAAAGAAACGGGCAACGTTGAGGACCATAGACGCAGTGGTCGCCAAGGAAACTTACTGCAGCAGATGAAAGACACATCATGCTTACTTCCCTTCGCAATCGGAAGATGTCCAGCAGTGCCATCAGCTCAGAACTGGCAGAAAACAGTGGGACCCTGGTACACCCATCTACTGTCCGGAGAAGTCTGGTCAGATGTGGCCTTCATGGAAGACTTGGCGGCCAAAAAGCCATACCTCCGACGTGGGAAACAAGGCCAGCGACTCAACTATGCACTAAAACACAGGAACTGGGTGCAGAAAAATGGCAGCAGGTGCTCTGGACTGATGAGTCAAAATTTGAAATATTTGGCTGTAGCAGAAGGCAGTTTGTTCGCGAAGGGCTGGAGAGCCGCATACTAATGAGTGTCTGCAGGCAACAGTGAAGCATGGTGGAGGTTCCTTGCAAGTTTGGGGCTGCATTTCTGCAAATGGAGTTGGGGATTTGGTCAGAATTAATGGTCTCCTCAATGCTGAGAAGTACAGGCAGATACTTATCCATCATGCAATACCATCAGGGAGGCATCTGATTGGCCCCAAATTTATTCTGCAGCATGACAACGACCCCAAACATACAGCGAAAGTCATTAAGAACTATCTTCAGCATAAAAAAGAACAAGGAGTCCTGGAAGTGATGGTATGGCCCCACAGAGGCCTGATCTCCACATCAACGGAGTCTGTCTGGGATTACATGAAGAGAGAGAAGCAACTGAGGCTGCCTAAATCCACAGAAGAACTGTGGTTAGTTCTCCAAGATGTTTGGGCCAACCTACCTGCCGAAGTTCCTTCAAAACTGTGTGCAAGTGTACCTAGAAGAATTGATGCTTGATGCTGTTTTGAAGGCAAAGGGTGGTCACACCAAATATGGATTTGATTTAGATTTTTCTTCTGTTCACTCACTTTGCATTTAGTTAATTGATAAATATAATCTATTAACATGTCTATTTTTGAAAGCATTCTTACTTTACAGCATTTTTTCACACCTGCCTAAAACTTTTGCACAGTACTGTATATAAAAAAAAAAAAACACACAGTAAGCAGTTTCTAAAACCAGTCATTTGACAAACCGTTAATAAACAGTTATGATTAGCCATAACTAAAACAGCAGCTCACAGGAGTCCCACAAGCAGGAAATACATCCCCTTACCTTAGAGCCAGTAGCTTCAAATGCCATTTACCCTTTTTGTTTTTACTTTCCCTTACCTTTTCATGACATTTGCAATTCTCGTGAGTAGTTCCGAGTACAGCTGCTCAGATAGTTTTATAGATGTTTTTCATATGAGCTGAGAAAGTGCTTTGAACTCTTTTGAACAGCTCAGAAACGTACTGAAGATACCAGAACTCATTTCACTTCCCATTCTGGTACTGGATTTCAATCTATACCTGTAGCGACCACACGTCAAATAACAAACTAATTAAGTGTCATGATAATTAAACTGACGCATCCAAGTATTATTCAAATAAACCTGCAGCCACCTTTTTTGAAAAACAAATTGTTTTCTGTGAGGGGTCAAACTAAAGGACACTACTGGTAGCCATAACTGGAAGGAGCAAGAGAAGATAAAAATAGAAGTTACGGCAACTTCGACAAGTCGTGGGGCTTTTCAAAACAGATCAAAGCACTGCCCCAGTTTATACTTGCATGTCCATTTCGTAGGGACATTTCTTCATAGTTCGTCCTTTAACCCTTTGCAGTCCTATGTCGGATCAGGTCCGACATTACAATTTTCCCTTTCCCTGTGCGACATCATCAAAAAGACGTAAAACACAGGTCCCTAGTCGTTTTTTCTCCGGAAAAAGTCGAGAAAACAATTCAATGGCCGAGTGAGACCGATAGGAGCTGAGAGAAGACCCCCCTCCCCAAAAAGGGGGGGGTGTATCTGAGCAATACAGATAGCCCCGACACCGCAAATATAACACGGATATAAACAAACAAGATATCTGCTTCTGCATCCAGCGCTCAAAGAATATCAGACATTTGCAGAGCTTTTTGAGATGTTGTAGTAATAAAATAATGACTTGGATCGCATTATTGAGGAGTTTGGTGATAAAACGAGAGATCAGGAGATGATTTATCGGTATGCACGACTATGAAGAGGTATGTGAAAAATACAGTGAACAAAGGGTGGGGCGGGGCTGGAGATGCAGTACTGAGTGTCCTGTTGATATGCAGTGCCTTTTAAACATGTTTTACTGTGAAAAAAAACACTTTAAACTGCATGTGTGAAAATAAATTGGACCTGACGTGCCTGAGACACGCTGAATAAATGGACCGCAAAAGGGTTAAGTCACTCAAGTTCAGATTCAGAACTACTCAGAACAATTGCAAATATCAGAAAAAAGGTAAGGAAAAGGTGAAAAAAAAGTTTGCATTTGAAGCGACTTGCTCTTTAATATTCAAAACACAACCACAAAAATGACAGAATTTAGAACAGCAGGTATTTCTGATTATCATCTTGAAAGGATATAGTTTTGATAGTTGGTTGACAGCTCAGCTACAAAGTTGTCTTGCAAAACTTTTGATCCAAACCTCAGGTAGAGTATCGCGATGCTGGAAAATTAAGAAATTGAAAACTGATTGCATCATTATAGCCTCATCAACTATTACTAGACTGCAGAACAAGAGGCTATATTTAGGGCACATTTAGTATTACACGTGTAATTTTGTAGAGGCCCAACCTAAATGAAAGTAGGTTTAAGTAAAACTTATAAGGAAATACAGTCAAGCGTTTCAGCTAGTACCTAAGTGTAATGGATGTGATCAAACAAATGCTGAAAACTGCAAGGATACAGACATGGTATTGGCAGCTTGTTTTGTAGAACCATCAGAATCCCACAGGTAGATTCAGAAGCTTGCAAAAATACCCACTACTTGCAATATGGTAGCATCAAAAGTGTATTGTAATCAAGTGATGTGTAGAAAAATGAAAGGGGACAGTAATAGTGCATTACAGAAAACATATCCAGTTATTCTTTTGAGATATGCACTGTATAAAACAAAAAAATAATTTCTTTGCGAGTGTGAATGTGTGGCACTCTTACCTGATAATCAACACGACAAACGTCAATGCAGTCAAAAACTTCAATCTAAGATCTGGAAGGAACAAATACAAAACAAAAAACCAAAACAATAAAATTAGAAGTACAAAATCATGTTGCTTTTAAATGATACAGTCAATTCAAAACAAAAATCAAAAGAACCTACCGATATATGTCGTATTTTTCAACTCGGAGCAGGCTCGTACGATCAAGAAGATCAGATATAAAATATACAAGGAGACCACAATCAGAAAGAAAACCTTCATTCCCTTCAAATCAAAAAAAAGAATGTAAACATGTAATTACAACTACACCTGTAGCTCAATTAAAAGCAACTTTATGAAGACGTTTTGGTAAGTTTTTTTTATTTCTTTTTTTAATCCACACCCATAATGGTTCACAGAAGAAGAAAAAAAACACTTTTCATTATTTAATGAAATAATACAAATTTCAGCTAATATAATAAATAAGTGAATATTGTTTTATGATCCGTTTAAACTACGTTGTCACTGCTTACCTGGAAATTGCCAGTGTCTACTTTGAATTGATAGGTTGGGTCATGCAGCTCATTCACTCTTAAAAAGGGAGAAAAATAAACAAATTTTACATTTAATAAAATATGCCCTCCAACCTTTATCTTCTACCATATGAAATGTGCTTTATAGTTTAAAGCAGTTTATAGTTTACTTTTCTGCACATCACTCACATGCACGTGCATGACTTATTTAATTAGATTCACTTACTGTACTGGAACGGTCTCAGTTATCTCAACTAAGTCTTCATGGGGAAGTGAGTACAACTAGTATGCTTGCATAATTATTCACCTCCAGTTAACAGTGACTGAAGAGGATGTCAAAACAGAAGCAAGCTACCTGACCCACAGTGATTATCGAGCAAACAAGCTGGGCAAGCCAGACCAGTATTGAATTGCATGAAAACTGACACACACACACACACACACACACACACACCTTTCATCACAGAACACAAACAGAACCTAGAAATGCAAGTCTCACATCAGACTGAATGGTTTGTAAGCCTGAAAGTAAAATGGATATGTGATACCATTACTGATTACATGCACCATAACAATCTTTCTATCCAATCAAACTATTCTGTTACACCACTGAAGTGATTTTGAGTGTATGAAATGGAACTAGTCTAGTAACCATGGAGACTACAGCTGAAGAGGGAAAAGTAAAAAGTAGATTCAAACATTAGTGAAAGCAAAAGAGAAAAAAAAACATGTATTCAGGTCATTTTCTATAAAGTAATGGTGCATAATAGCGACAATTTGGTACTAATATTTAAATTGTTTTTAATAGATTACCTTTGATATAAAATCACTAGCTTTCAAGACCATGAAAGTCAAAATAATGATATAAATACAATATATTTTTATCAAGTAATCTTTTTGCTCAGTAGGGACAGCTGCCCAACGTTCAGTATGGACACTTGATGGCATAACAACTATTTTTGTTTATTTAAATTTGAATGTATGTATATTAAGAAAATATATACTTGTAATAAACATTCCAAATACTAAATTAAAGAGTATTAGAAATTATTTGAACACTGAACAATTTGATTTGATAAAAGAAAAAGCTTTTTTAGGTACTAGATTACTTACGTTTGCCATATCCCTAGAGTTACAGCAGATAACCATAGAAGGCCAACAATAAAAAGCTTGGGCATATAGAATGTCAAACACTTCCGTTCTCCCTAAAAAGAAACACAAGTTGAAATAAACAAGTTGGAAACCTTGCACATCGATGAAGGTGCTATACTAGTTTAATTTACATGATAAAACCTATCAGAAGTACTAAAAAGAAACTGTCAGACAAACATTTTCACAAGACGTTTTTATCAATGTCTTAAATTGCACATATACAGTATCAATCTGTGCACCATATCTCCTTTATTATCAGCATTGGGGGAGAATAAAGTTTCTTCAGCCCTCGATTGGCAACTATATTTTTACTTCATTATTCACTGCCTAAAGGAGACCCCAGGGTTGACACCTGAGGGTTAAAACAGACTTCAGCTGAATCAGATATTCTTCTTTATTATCATAGATGCGGACCTTCAAAGAGACAGAGATGTAAAAATGTCTCTCCGTTACCTGAACCCGAATTCCATGGTAGACACAGAGCCAGAACAGCAACAGTGCACACAGGAATATAGCCTGGAAAAGATCATCCAGCATCCCTGGAAACCAGCTGTTCATCAGGAATGAGAGGGGGAAGAATGGATCTAAAACAAGGCAAAAACACAAAAGCTTTAGAAATTGTGCAGCATAGGTACAGTTGTGTCAAGAGAAAAAATCAAGGGGAAGGCATCTCTGATGGAATAGTTTGTAAACATGAAGTAAAACGGATATTTGAAAAAAGGTCGGGATCATTAATATGTAGCGGTTAGAACAACATAGCAGTAAGACTGGTAGTGTTTTCTGGACAACACCAATAATGGGATTTGTCTGAATCGTAGAAAACAGTACCAACTGTAAATACAGTAACTTTAAAAAGGGTGTGGTCTGAGTCGTTGATATGGCCTAGGCCTAAAGGTTACAACAATGTGGCAAAAATGTTACTGGGCAACACAGGTTGACTTAATTGAGAAACATCTGAGAATAAAGCTGTGTACCAAATACTTCTGTGTGTATATTTGGCACATGATCACATCTTATGGAATCTATCTCAAGCCACAGGTCAAAGTGAAGAATACCCATTTCAACATTTTGCCCAGAGCTTCCATAACAATGACAATATAAATTTGGCATTTCAAAAGAAAAGCGTATATTCAACTCTGAAAGCCTGAAATAAGGAGGATGGTGCCTAACCATTATAAAGCAGCAACAGTGGTAACAAGATAGACATCCATTTCTGTTCGATTCCCCAGTCTCTCATGGAGAACTTCCGGAGGGAGTGAGCAAACAGGCACTGAAAGAAAGACATTACAGGGATGCTCATAACTCTGTACAACCTTTACAAGGCTACCAAAAACTACTGCTGTGCAAGGCACAAAAAAAAACTGTTACATTTAGGTTATTGGACTTCTTGATGAACAAAATTATTATATATTATATATACACACACACATATATATATACACATTATACACATTATATATATATATATATATATATATATATATATATATATATATATATATATATATATATATATATATATATATATATATATATATATATATATATATATATATATATATATATATATATATATATATATATATATTGTAACACAGCAGGGAGGGGGTTAATATCCTCCCTGCATAAAACATGTGAATGACTTGGACTGTTTGGACTACTCTGCCGGCAGTGAGACCCTGTTTGTATGATAACCTGCTTTGTGTACTGAACTTTGCGACCCAACTCAACTAACCCATCTGCCTGGGACCAGGGAGACAATAAATCAACAGGAACTGTTCTGATTAACTTTTTACCATTGTGTGTTGCTTCTGTTCTCTGACCAAAGTGTGCTTAAGTTAGACTTCACAGATCAATACTTTGTCACATATAAACAATTACTAAATATAATTAAACAAAACAATTACATCAAACCCATGTGCATTTTCACATGTTTTATGCAGGGAGGATATTAACCCCCTCTCTGCTGTGTTACAATATATATATATATATATATATATATATATATATATACATATATATACACAGTATATATATATATATATATATATATATTATATATATATATATATATATATATATATATATATATATATATATATATATTATATATGAGAGAGAGAGATTTTTTAAAACATCACTTTGGATTTTTACATTCTTTTATTTAAATATTTAAAGGCATTACTTTGTTTTGTCTTTGCCTCTGAGGATACTAATGGGTTAAATCTGGTAGGCAGGATCACTGTGGGCTGCACTAGAGAGAAATCATTCAATGCTGGACTTCTATTGGACAATCAGTATGGTGTCGCAGTCAGCGAGGCCGGGTGCTAATACAGAGGATCTTTCCTTAAAGATGGCGTCATAAACCAGACACCCTAGAAAAGCCAATAATCTTACCTTAAAGAGTAAGTAGCGGGGTTCCAAAAAATGTTGCTACAACTGTTTATTTAAATAACGTACCTGTAATATTTATAACTTTTTATACATAAAGCTTTAAAGTCTATTTCAAAGCTATTTTCAAAATGGCAGCTCTAGTGCACTGATAGTGTAAGGATTATTGCCACACTGTCAAACAGGTAACACAGCAATAACAATCCATGAAGTGGTATGGAACAGAAAAGACAGAGCACTTGTGGGGTTTTTTTTTGTTTTTTTAAATCACTCTTCCTGGAGTGACTTAGAGGACAGATCTCAAATAGCTTTGAAACAGATTCTAAAAATTCTAAGTGTAAAAAGTTGTCAGGATGTTAACAATGAAAAGAAAGGACCTGTACATTATTTAAACAACACGTGGCGACCTATAACACTATATTTTTTGGAACCCCACTACTTACTCTTTTAGCTGTGTAAAGTGTATGTGTATCCCCAACATCCCCAGACCAATAATGCTAGTACTAGACTGTATTGTCCAGTATCTACATGTTTGTATGCATTACATTTCTGGACCAATATGGCTACTGTATTTGAGATCAAGGAATCAAAAAATAAAATGCTCCACTGTTTTCAATCTCTTTTTTTTTTAAATAAACTGTACAGTTGTCATTTTCTTATACTTACTGTAACCATGAATGTGAAGACCACGAAAACAAATCGAAACCAGATTTCAACTTGAGAAAATGAGGGATTGTAGACCTTCCACTGCAGGGGCAAAAAACAGTGAATTCAAATGGGCAATGTGAATAAAAAGTGATCAATTACTTCTGCATTTTAAAATGTCAAAATATACGAGCCATTTACCACAAAAAACGTTTTATAGGTCGCACTGGTGTAAAAGTCGCTCTCCACCTTTATGAGACTTCAAATTTAGAAAAAAAAAAACACACCTTTTTTAGGTTTAAAATACTTTTTACAATTTATTTTTTTCTACATGCTCAACACCGATAAATAATAATAAAAAAGATATACAGGTTTAGTTTCGAAATAACCCTTGTTTGTAACATTTTATTCCATTAATAATTTTACAGTGTTGTTTTTCATTTTTCAAAGTAACAACTAACAGAGCGTAAAATCAAGTTATACATCCCACATCACATCTGTATTAAACTACCGGTATTTTATTTTAGCTTATCAAGTACCCAAACAAGTTCAAGAACATATCTTCTTTGCTTTACTGAACAGTTCTTTCCAAAACCATACTTAGACAATAGTTCCCACTGCACTGGCTTACAAATTTGTTGTATTAATTCAAATTTAAAAGAAAAGTATTAAACAGTGCTGCTTGCATCAATTAAAGAAAATAAACTAAACAGTGCACCGTTTAATAACCAGTAAAAAAAAAACATTTTAGTGTTGCATACGGTGCAGTACAATTGCATTCAATTTCCAGCTGTACAAATGCATTCATTTTGTTTTGTTAATCAGAACCAGAACCAGAACCATACACCTACTTTACAAGTGTAGCACTGTGTTGCACTGACATATAGAACAAGTTACAGTATGTATTAAAGTCATTCAAAGCACTCCATTCAAACAAAATGTTTTCTACAAATCAGGCCACAAACCTCTATCAGCTTGTTTTTCTTTGGCCATTTTAAGTTTGTCTTTGTTTCGTCTCCAGTCATGTACTGTTTTTTCAGCATTGCGATTAACATGTACAGTACTGTGCAAAAGTTTTAGGCAGGTGTGAAAAAATGCTGTAAAGTAAGAATGCTTTCAAAAATAGACATGTTAATAGATTATATTTATCAATTAACTAAATGCAAAGTGAGTGAACAGAAGAAAAATCTAAATCAAATCCATATTTGGTGTGACCACCCTTTGCCTTCAAAACAGCATCAAGCATCAATTCTTCTAGGTACACTTGCACACAGTTTTTGAAGGAACTCGGCAGGTAGGTTGGCCCAAACATCTTGGAGAACTAACCACAGTTCTTCTGTGGATTTAGGCAGCCTCAGTTGCTTCTCTCTCTTCATGTAATCCCAGACAGACTCGATGATGTTGAGATCAGGGCTCTGTGGGGCCATACCATCACTTCCAGGACTCCTTGTTCTTCTTTACGCTGAAGATAGTTCTTAATGACTTTCGCTGTATGTTTGGGGTCGTTGTCATGCTGCAGAATAAATTTGGGGCCAATCAGATGCCTCCCTGATGGTATTGCATGATGGATAAGTATCTGCCTGTACTTCTCAGCATTGAGGAGACCATTAATTCTGACCAAATCCCCAACTCTATTTGCAGAAATGCAGCCCCAAACTTGCAAGGAACCTCCACCATGCTTCACTGTTGCCTGCAGACACTCATTCGTGTACGCCTCCAGCCCTTCGCTAACAAACTGCCTTCTGCTACAGCCAAATATTTCAAATTTTGACTCATCAGTCCAGAGCACCTGCTGCCATTTTTCTGCACCCCAGTTCCTGTGTTTTCGTGCATAGTTGAGTCGCTTGGCCTTGTTTCCACGCCGGAGGTATGGCTTTTGGCCTAAGTCTTCCATGAAGGCCACTTCTGACCAGACTTCTCCGGACAGTAGATGGGTGTACCAGGGTCCCACTGTTTTCTGCCAGTTCTGAGCTGATGGCACTGCTGGACATCTTCCGATTGCGAAGGGAAGTAAGCATGATGTGTCTTTCATCTGCTGCAGGAAGTTTCCTTGGCCGACCACCGCGCTCACGGTCCTCAACGTTGCCTGTTTCTTTGTGCTTCTTCAAAAGAGCTTGGACAGCACATCTGGAAACCCCTGTCTGCCTTGAAATTTCTGCCTGGGAGAGACCTTGCTGATGCAGTATAACTACCTTGTGTCTTGTTGCTGTGCTCAGTCTTGCCATGGTGTATGACTTTTGACAGTAAACTGTCTTCAGCAACCTCACCTTGTTAGCTGAGTTTGGCTGTTCCTCACCCAGTTTTATTCCTCCTACACAGCTGTTTCTGTTTCAGTTAATGATTGTGCTTCAACCTACATATTGAATTGATGATCATTAGCACCTGTTTGGTATAACTGTTTAATCATACACCTGACTATATGCCTACAAAATCCCTGACTTTGTGCAAGTGTACCTAGAAGAATTGATGCTGTTTTGAAGGCAAAGGGTTGTCACACCAAATATGGATTTGATTTAGATTTTTCTTCTGTTCACTCACTTTGCATTTAGTTAAATGATAAATATAATCTATTAACATGTCTATTTTTGAAAGCATTCTTACTTTACAGCATTTTTTCACACCTGCCTAAAACTTTTGCACAGTACTGTATTTCAGCTAAATTCGACAACCCGCATTTTCAAACCTGTCGAGTAGCATTTTCTTTTTTTTATTACTGTCCTGCTTTATCCAGT
Organism: Acipenser oxyrinchus oxyrinchus; assembly: GCA_030684275.1. Taxonomy (NCBI): domain Eukaryota; kingdom Metazoa; phylum Chordata; class Actinopteri; order Acipenseriformes; family Acipenseridae; genus Acipenser; species Acipenser oxyrinchus. The sequence goes on from CM060251.1 coordinate 52,053,159, forward strand.
CTCAAAGTCACCTGCATTATTATAGCATTGCGGTTATAACTAACTGAAGACTTGACAAGTTTACTACTCGGCTTTCTAACCAATAGCTGTTTGGTACGGATACCAGGGGCGGGTTCAGTTTGAATGTTGACAAATCAATGGCTCAGGAGGGTGGGAATAAGGAAATTCATAGAGACTGACAGCTATTGTGTTAACAGTGAAGCAGTATAGCTGTGACGTTTGAGAGGTCAGTCAAAAGTCTGAAAGCTTGTGTTTAACATTCAAAACGACTAAGGATATTTAACAAATTAAAACTTTTAATTAGAACAGTGGTTTTGTATTTCTACCTAGCAACTTGACCTGAATGCCATAGATCCTGAAAAAAATAAATGGGGTTGTTGACAGTTTGTGTGAGCCATACCTGTGGCTGTAGTAATTCCATTGTGGCACTGGTACAGTAGTTTAATATTAGACATACCGGTGCATACATCGCACCGGTGTGTTAGTCGCTTCCTCACTTTTAAGGGCGCCGCAAAAACACCTACAAAATTGACTTATTCAACAGTTTTTATGGTAAAGTATTTTGTAGTATATTTTGTTTTCATAACTTTAAGCTTCATGTTACAAATATTTATTTTTATTAAATTAACAGTAATCTCCCACTACACCATTAATTCTTTGCTACTAATCAAGTTCATACAATTTTAATCAATTTATCAACAACAACAAAAAAAAAATCAACTTTATCTTAGAGGATACATCAGGCAGACTGTCCTGCCTAATTGAAATCTCCAACTTAGACAGGAGGAGGCCCAACGAATGCATCCTACTGAAAAAGGGGTTTTATCTGTAATGAAAACATTTCTGTGACGTCACCCTTCGATCTTGATCGATTAATTCTATGAATCTTCTAATTCAAAGTGGCTGCATGGCTTTGAAGAGGAGGAGCGTGTGGGGCAGATATGATTAATAAATCCAGTTTGTGCTACAATTCTATTGAAAACTGTTGATTCATCAATGAAACCACAGTCAGAACAATTCAACAGAAAAGCAAATACCATTTCTACATCTAAAACATAATCCTCGCTACTTTTGTCTGTGTAAGTGGGACTCATGACAACATTCCCAGAATATGAGAGAAACATTTTAACTGTTTGAATCAAGCATAACAAAAAGAGCAAAAACCAAATCCAATGACCAAATTAACCAATGAATCTCATTACCAAACAAGTATCAATTAGGAAGAAATGTTTTAAGTGGCATAAACAATGACAAATGTTGAATCTGTGTAATTCAACACTCATCGTTGTTTATCCCTTACTTAATCCCATTTATTGACCCTCTTATTAACATCACTAAATACAATTAAAACCATGTGTAAAGAGGTGCACGATACAGCAGTTACGGATGTGGTATCAGGATCCACCACTGTTGAATCATTTTAGAATAATTTTTATTTCCATAAATGTAATTTGAATTATTATTATTATTATTATTATTTTAAAATTCTGTACTTACCGTGAAGATTACCTCATTAATTTTGTATTTCATTGTCTGGAGTTTCGTGAAGTTAACGTTTATCTGATACTGTGTATAATTTAGATACCCAAGGTGTACCACAATGATTTCATCACATGTCTGAAAATGTACAAAGGAAAAATGAATGTTAAATTTCTGGAATTATTTAAATTAATACAGATTTTCTTTTAGGCCCAAAGGAAACAGATAAACAAGCAATGCATGTACCTTTTAAATACAGTTCTATAATGGGACACAAAATTGCTCTGAAGAAAATGTATTTGATTTGCTGCATTAAGTCGAGGGCCAGGTTTATTCAACACAACCAAAAAAAAAATAGGAAAAAGACACTGAGATTTTATAAGCTTGTGTAATACTTACAGCACCACAGTGAAGCAATCTGCTACGATTATGAACACTGTCATAGATGTTCCTCACACTAGCATCGTTCATTACACCTTTTATTTCAACTTTCATATCAACCTCTTTAGAAAATTCCATACCTAGAATGCAGAAGAGACATACAGTGAAACATAGAACACCCACATTTACACCCGTACTTATTCAGTTTACTACTACTAAACTGAGAGATATCAGACACTAAATTAATTTAGTAAATTACTTACTTGCTTTGTTATAAATGTACCCAAGTTACATTAGCACTGTAGAAGCTGCATGGCTTACTAAATAGAGAGCACTGTTTCAGCAGTGTCTGAATGTTTGTTTTGCAGGTTGTGCTTCTTGGAGAATTTGGCACAATAGATAAGTGGCTAAGTGTAAACAGTACTGTTTAGTTTACTGAAGTCAGAGAACACGTATACCTTTTGTGCAACTATTTAGTAACCACTGCTGTCCTACTGTGTAGCTATAGCTGTTCACAGGACACACACTATTGGATATTCCAGCTCTGGTTTATAATCTGGCCTCTCCCAAAGCATTGTGAACTTCTGAATTTCCACAGCGAATTCTACCGTGTCAGCGAGACATTAGAACACTGTGACAGGGTAGCGTCACGGCCCGGATGTTACTGGCAGGGAGAGAGACTCAACACAGAAAGGCACAAGGACCAAAACAAAAGGTTATACAAAAACTCACAAACGTAAGCACATGACAGCAAGAGGAATTAACCCCTTCCCTGCCAGCCCAATATTCCACACACACATTTCAACCAGGTAGGGTTTTCGCCCTGCCACATTCCTCCCCCCTGTGTGGGGGTGGCAATGGTCTCTTCACCTCCCCTCTATAGCCGGTGGCTCGTTTTCTCCTGATTCTGGCCGCAGCAACCATTACTCCAGCCGTGGCGACGCTGGGCACTCCTGCAGTGGCAATGCTGGTAGCGGCAATGCTGGCAGCAGCACGGGACACTCTGGCAGTGGTTCCTACTCCTCCTCCTCTTGGAGGGGGCAGCTGACCAGGCAGGGAACCAACTCGAGACCACTGAGGTAGGCATCTCAGCTGCCCTCCTGCTGTGTAGTTGGCAGGGGCGCGGGGTATTCCAACCGTGGCGGCGCTGCCAGCGGCAATGCTGGCAGCAACGCTGGCCCCTCCATACGTGCAGCCAGAGACGAATCTCCCTTCTTGGGCCCTCGGGATGGCAGCACCTCCCTCGCTTACCTCCCGGACCTGCCACGCCTCCCCTTCTTCCTCTTTTGGGCAGGCGGCACCTCCTTTTCACCCAAAAAACGGACAGCACCCTGTAGAGTGCCCGGACTCTGCACAGGTGAGGCACCATGGAAGCGCTTCCTCCTTCGGGCTCTTTTGGGAAGGTGGCTAAGGTTGGATTTTTCCCCGGAGAATCCAGTCCTCTGCCGTGCTCACCTCTCCCCGATAGTAGGCCTCCATCCAGAGGGGGTCGTCGTAGGGGCACACGTCCAGGAGGCGAGGCACCATGGAGACCCTCCTTTCTTTAGCCGGTACTGCTGCTCTTCCAGGCTTTCATTCCGCTCCATTCCTTTTTTTTTTTTTTTGTTAAACCGGCAGTTCCTGGTCTGAGTCTCTAGGGGCACTATCCCACAGGGTAGCGCCACAGCCAGGATGTTATAGGCAGGGGGAGGGACTCAAGACACAGAAAGCCACACTTTTATTTATAAACAAGACAGAACAAAAACTAAACAAAACATATGAACAAAAACAAAACGGGCCAAAACAAAATGCTATACAAAAACTCACAGATGTAAACACATGACAGCAACACACCACGAACCTCCACCTCGATCACCAACATCCATTCTAAATTAACACCTGTGATCACCTTTTTTTTTTTTTCACACACCTGTAGCTCCAGCCACATTCCCATGTGTTTTGACAAGGAGGAATTTAGCCCCTTACCAGCCCTAATATTCCCCACACACACACACACACATATTTCAACCCGGCAGGGATTTCGCCCTCCCACAAACACTTACCATCGGTCTGACTCAGCTGTATTAGACAAGTGAGCCATAGCTGCTGATTATATGTTGACAATGGTGGTGACTTCAGATGGAATGGACCCGTCTAAAAGACATATATATATATATATATATATATATATATATATATATATATATATATATATATATATATATATATATATATATATATATATATATATTAGCTATTATTTATTGTTCATACCACTTCAGTCATAACTGCAGTGAGCCTTAAGACTAGAATGAATTTAGCTGCTGGAGCCTCAGTAGGGAACTTGATAAGGATCTAGTGTTGCCAGACAGGGGCTTAAGGACCACTATGGCCAGTAAAAGGGAAGAAAATTGAATAAAAACTGGGATTCCTAATGTCTGATGTTTCCGCATGAAAGCTTTTTGACAACTTTTGTATTGCGTGAATATCATCTAGTAGGAATAACTATGCAATTTCTCCACTAATATTTGCTCATAACATTTATGGTTGTAGTAAAACCAAAAAACGGGCCAATAGTGTTTTTTAATGATCAATGTCATGATCTGCACTTCCTGGGATTCAATAGTATATTTCATTTTTTGGCATAGTTCTAAACATATTGACAATCAGACCGCACATCTGATATAGTAACAGAATCACTCTTAAGCACATTATTAAATAGCTACAAAGTGTAGTCTTACCTTTAAAGTGTTGTTCGATATCAGCTTGGACACACTAAATGTTGACTCGTCAATGATTTTAGGACCTGTGTGAAAAAACAATACATTTTTTTTAATATACTAATTTTTAAAATATATATATGTAAAATAAAATCAACCAGTAGCATTTTCTCAATGGCAGTCCAATCACAAGTGAGTGGAGGTGGGAAAACGTATCAATTCATCTCAACCTGACAAATACTCTGTCATCAAAAGAAATAACTGTCATGTATGATAATGTACACGTGTGTTTATATTAGAGGTCGGCATGGGTACCCGAAAACCCGGGTTTTAAATTACCAGACGCTACCCCAGTCTCTTTTTACTATCCGGGTTTTGATTTATTAATTTGAGAATTTAAAGACAATGTAGAAAATATGACAGTACAGTTGTAAGCGCGGGTCTCTCGCCAGCGTAATAAATACAATGTTAAAACAAGCTTTTGCATTAAGCCTTTTCTTAACTGACAGATATCAATGTTTTACAGAAAACAGTAACACAACGAGCGGCAAGTACCACTCAGTAATAATAACTGTGGCGACTATTCATCTCAGGAACTAAATCAGAAACAAAACAACATAAAAGGGTTCTACAGTGCGACTAATTCGGTAGCATTTGCGACTAAAAAGTTGCTTGTGCGAACGTAAATTTTAATTTAGGCGCACGTGTGCCACTTGAAATTCCTAAAGGTTGACTATAAAAAATAAACGTGAATTTTTCTTTAGCTGAAAGTATAACACATTATATAATAATAATAATAATAATAATAATAATAATAATAATAATAATAATAATAATAATAATAAACCGATTTAAACTCTCATCGCTCAATCATAATGTACTCTGGGAATGTAGTTTATTGGTGTCCACTGCCCACTGTTAATCACACATTAAAAACTACAAACCCATACCCCGCCAATTTCACTGATTTATCAGTGCGATGGCCACTCGTTTCCAGACAGTTTGAAAACTTGTCAAACCAAGATGAGGAAAATAACAAATTATTTTTACACAGACTGCTGTGTAAAAGTCTTAGACATGTTGCATTTTTCTACTTTAATGCATCATGAGCATCAACAGGACTGTAAGACCCAAAAAGTTGTCTAACAAGGATGAGCAATACTTGAAGATATTCCTTAAGGAATAGAAGCCTTGAATTGACAACAGAACTGGCAGAAGGCACAGGTGTCACTGTCCATCCATCAACAGTCCAAAGCACCTTTGATCATTGTTCCATAGTCCAATTTCTGTGTTCTTGTGCAGATTTTAACCTTTTAGTCTTGTTCCCCTTGCTTAACAGAGGTATTCTTACTGCAACGCATCCTTTAAGTCCTGATTTCAAGAGTGACCTTCATACTGTTGAATTGATGCACAACGACACCTGTTGAGTAATATCATATAAGGCAGAAATTCCTGTAGGTCAGGCTTATTATCTACAACTGTCACAACATAAAAGAGTATCTTACCTGCTATACCAATGAAAACTGTTAGCCCAAAGCAGATGAAAAAAACGACAAAAACCAGGACAAAGTGCCGCTTGGAGAGAGTGTACAGCCGCATGGGCGCCAGCCTGAAACAAACACAAAAGACCACCATGTCAGACGAATGCTCGAATTAAATTGTTTTTACTTAAACTGAATTATACCGCCACAGGGGTGTGCAATTCATATCGCCCGACACCCGGGACAACAAAATTTGCGTAAGGGACAAGTTTTGCTGTTATACTCTGCCCATTGGACAAATAGTTTTTATTTATTTTTATTTTATTCTTTTCTATGTTCGTTCTGTGGCTATACAGACACTCTAGGAAAGCCACGCAAGTTTCTGAAAACTGAATTAAGGAACTCTAGCACCTACACAAACATTTTAAAAAGTTTATGTCCCACCCCCTATCACTTCTGATTGGCTAGCTGTGGGGAAAAAGCAGGATCTTCTATTGGTTACAAAGAAACCCAGAAATGTCTGCCCTAAGCCTCTGGCAAACAAATGACGACGTCAAACTCGAAACACGGGGCTTTTAGTGACAGCCCAAGGCACAGATGAATCTTTAAAACAAGGTATTATTTGTTTTTTGCAAATTAGCAAATAAGTGACACTGCTTTCTTTATGTATGAACCTGACATTTAAATGCAGCAATCTAGTAAAGTTATAATAATTTTTTTTTAAAAAAACAGCAGAAAAAAACCCTAGTTTGCCACTTATCATATTTACGTATTTTTTCAGATTTAAACGCTATATTGATTATTTATTGGATATGCACAATCCATCGATTTGTGAAACTTCAAACATGAAAATTGACAAATATGTTTATAATGATAGAAATGAAATGAGATTATCTGTACAAAATGTTATTATTTTAAAATAAAATAGAATCTGTAAATCTCATGGCAATGTGTTTATGTGTTTATTAATTCGAGTAGAGCAGGGAAAGAATGTTGCCTCCCAAAAACGACTGTTTTAAAATAAGCAGGCTTCCATTTAGATACTGTAGTTTGTTTTGTTGGTAGAGTACTATATTTAAGAGAAGCAGGATTTTAATTAAATATGATTCTGAAAATATCACTTGCCAAAAGAGACGACTGGACACGTGGACTGTAATACAGTACAGTGGAACGTCGCATAACCACCTCGCTAAATAAATAAATAAATAAAATATTAAAAATTAGGCTACGAGAGTAATGGTATTGGCAGCAAGTGCAGCGTCCGCGATGGAAACAGAAAGGAAGCGTTATAGCAATCAGCCTTTTGGTACGTTCCCGTTTAAGAGAGGCAGGCTGTGTGCGTGTGTCAGTCAGCTGTGTGTAGCAGTGATATTTCAATACACCAGTCAAGAAAGCTTTGTGTTTGACTTTTTTTTGTTCAATGTGTTTATATGATGGAGCACACGATTGCAGATATTGGCAGCGTGTTGTAGCTTTTAAAAGCATTTGGATTAAGCAAAGCAAGCTTCATAAAACACAATGCTTACCGGACGTTTGTTTAAAACAGCCAAAGCAATATTTAAACCGAGCTTCTTATCGGCTGTTGGCAACATCAAGAAAGAGCGCAAAGTACCGTGACAGAGATATTAAGAAAGCAGAACCAGGGAGGCAGGGACTTCTAGAGTTAAGAAAGAAGCCATCAGTATCAGGGTACTGTACATTTACCGTTTTGTATATATATATATATATATATATATATATATATATATATATTTTTTTTTTTTAAAGCTTTGCGTGGAGATGGTTTATAGTAAACCGTACAGCAACACTGTGTATTGTAGCCTAATTGCTCTCGTTTACGTTTGCTTACTTTTAAAGCAAAGAATTTCCCTGTGTTTAAAGTAGTTTGAGTGTTGTTTTTGTTCACTAACCTATTTATACATGTGTAAATGTAATTTTATATACATGTTCGCAAATCCGACTTTCACATATCCGCCTATTCCCCAGTCCACAGGGGGTCGGATATGCGACATCATACTGTACATACTTTTAAATCCGGTACGTACTGTAGCACTATGTAAAATTCTCCATTAACGACCCAACAGCAAAATGAAATCAAAACGTTACCCATGCACAGAACTGCTTAAAATGTAAAAGCCAGTACAATTTAGCAAATGATTAATAAAAAAAGTTTCCAGAATTAAAACAGTATCCAGTCAGTTTTCAAAATTGCAGAATACAGTGCTCGATAAGGCCCTAATGTCACAGTTCTTTGCAAATGAAAAAAAGCAACTTTTTTTTTAAAAATGCATTACAGTATCCGAAACTGTTTAATGACTTTTACATTACCATGCCTTGTCTCATTCACTTTGTTTTTGGAGGAAGCACTGTGTAACTGCAGTGCACAATAAAGACAGAGTGATTTGCCATGCCAGAAAGAAAAACAATAACATAAAAAAAAAAGAAAACGCAGGCTGTGACAGTTAAACAAGCCAACTGTAACATTGAAGAGATGGGCTTTGTATCAGAAAACTGGTGACAGAGTCGGAAATCGCGAGTGACGGGTAAGTGCATTAACTTGTTACATGTATATAATGGGGATGATTTTATTCTTAATGCAAGTACGGTAAAATGCGACTGACGTGTATCTGAGTGTCGTATATCCAAGTGCTAACTGTAGTTGGCAATGATTTCATATCTGTGATGCAACAAACTAAAACACCTGTACATCAGGAGTTGAATTCAGCTTACAGAGAAAGAGTGGGTGAAAAAAACAGGCAGAAGCTATTTTTATATTTGAATATCTCCAAGTATTACTTATTATAGTTGTACTCTTAGTATGTTACTTAAATGTACTAGCAAATATGTTCCAAACTGCACTGAAAGGAACATTTCCTTAAAGTATGTTATACATTTGTTGAGGTGATGTGGGGTCACAGAAAACCTTTTGTTTCTTGAAGAATTTAGTGAACTCGTCAAGCTACAAGGCTAGATCCGCCCCTGTTAATCTCCAATTGATTGATGTGTTCACTGTTAAATAAAACCAAAATCCTACAAGTTATATTCTAATTTTTATGTGTGTGTGTTTTATGCAACTGGGAGGGGACAAGTAGATTTTTCTAGCATTTTGTCCCTTGGACAAGAAGTTTTGGCACTACAGGACCGTGTGAAAATAGGGTTATGGCACATTTCTCTTTGTCCAGCCTGTTAATCGATAATCATAGTATCCATTCAATATGTTTTCAATACTGCACAGAGGTAGCTGAACCTTTGCCTTCAATTATCAAAACAAAACTGATATTCCTGAAAACTAGACAACTTTAGATGATATTTATATAAATAAAATTGACAAATACATTTGTTAAAGTACTCTGAAGTTAAGTGTTCTAGATTTATAAGTTGGAGATGGAAAACTAGAAGTACAATGAGAAGACTTGTGAACAAAGTACAAGTGGTTCACAACAGAAAATCTTATGTGCAACACAACCTGCAAATATGAAAATAGCTGCAAATTATTTTTACACCAGCATTTTACTTTTGAAGATGTTTTTTGTGCAAAAAGCGGAATTTACATGACACAGTGCAATTATAAACGTGCAATAGTTTTTATAGTTTAAAAACACAGTTCTCAAATCATACGGTAACTTTAGTCTTTGGAAAGGGTTTATTAATTTATACTTGCACGTGCGCTTTAGGAAAATTATGCCTTCTTCCAAAAAACTAAACAAAACAATGACGTAACAAAACCTCTTTTCGTTTTAATTGAGAAACATTACTATTAATGTTTCATCGCTGTACACACTGCTTTTGATACATTTTTTGTTTACTATCTTGTAAGTGTCCTGAACGCAATATACTGTGTGGCATCAAGGATGCAGGGCAGCTTTATCACCATCTCTATCAATACAAACCACAACTCTCACGGTGTGAGATCAACGCAAAAATACACACGTTTAGATCTGCAAACTCAAACTCTGAAAAATGAAAATGTGTATGTATGTGTCTGGTTGCTCTGAGTTTGCACGATTGTTTGTCATATGTGGCCTTTTTATTAAACATTTTTTATGTGTTTTTCTGTTGGATTTCAAAGCACTCAGCGGGTAAAGGCAGTCAGTCCCTCAACTTCCACGTCCTGAGTGGAATAGGGAATTCCAGCTTCTTCAATAATGCATGTCAATTAATGGTTACATTTACTTTTCAAATACCTGTTTTTAAAAATGCTGTTTTTATTATTGTCCCTAAGCTGGCAGTCATTACTTACTAATGTATCTTTTTGAAGACATTTAAATGTGTAGACAAATACAGTGTGTGTCCAGTCCTACAACTGAATCTTGTATGCAACGTGTCTAATTGGGTACACTGTGTCAACGTATTTGTACATAGTTCAACACCAGTCACCAGTCGCATGCTTGTAATGTACTGTGTATACTTGAGCTAGTATAACTTAAAATAATTCACACATGAAGTAGGTCAGGACCCTGATTTTTAAATCAAGCACTAAACCAGCTACCATTGAAACGCAGACCATCGATGACTTCTCAAAATGTAATTTATAGATTAGCAGACATTACCAAAAACATTTACTTACGGTTCCATGGTAGACTTTAGAATTAGGCTGAAACCCTAAGATAAACTCACTCCCACACAGCCAGCTCATATCCGCATACCTTATTCGGTGCGACATAGATTGCAACGTAACGTCACACTCAAATCATGTGACGAAGGATCAGACAGAAAAGGGAGGGGCAAGTATTTATACACGGCCAGGAGTGCCTCACTGCAGCAGTCCTTCCCCAAGTTCCCCCTGAGAAGGGTATTACTGCAGCCTGCAGCTGCTGTCTCATGGCGGAAGTTGAAGTTGTCACATATATCTACGAAGGAAATGGAAGGGCTACTGCAACAAATACCATCCTGCTTTCTGGTGGATGAGGGGGGGGGCGGGGGTTGTTGTAACCCCGGTTGCCTAGTCCGCAGGAATTTGAGAGTCGCGGAGTTGTAATTTGCATAAACACTCATACTCTAACATGGGTTGCGCGTGTTTTGGGCTTGTCTCACTTTTTTTTTCTCGTGAGACTTGGCAACACTGGTTGTAACGGTCAATTTAAATCGGGCACACGTTATAGCCCTTACAAAAAGTACTCTTACAAAAGTACTATAGTATTACTGTAATATATATATATATATATATATATATATATATATATATATATATATATATATATATATATATATATATACTAAAGAAAAATTAGAATGCTATAGTAATAAAGTACTATAATACTGTACTATTGTACTGACTACAATTACTATTAGAATTAAATTTCTATTGTAATGTGCAATACAGTATTGCTTGCCCTAATGGTTTATTACAAATAAAAAATAGGTTTTTCATTAAACATTGTGTTCAGATCTTTTATTAATGTATTAATAATGTGACAATCCTTGCAAGCAGTTTCTCTTCATTGATCAGTTTTGTCCTGATGCTGCATTTACTTCCTTTGCCTTGCATGCAAAAAAAAAAAAATGTGCTCAGCTGTCTGTTAAAGAAAAAAAATTCTCACCAATACATTTGTTTTCTAAACAAGGATTCTAATAGGGTGACTAAATGTGGCTAACGCATGTTAATCCACCTCCCTGAGTGACTAAAACCCGTCATCCAGTACCATCCGGTACATCGTCCAGTACACTTTTAGTCCTGTCCGATACCGTCCGGTACACCTATAGTCCTGCCCGGTAACGTACACCTTAAGTCCCATCTGATAAATTTGACAGTGTTCGTAACCTACTGCTATGTTTATTTTCTGTTGGGATGAGTAAAAGGTAGGAGTAAGACTTTCTTTGCAAATGCAATTAATGACTTCAGATTCAGAATTATAAGTCCACATCTTGCTTTTCGACCCACTGGAGTCCATCAATATTTCTGAAAGCTTCTCATCCCTTTCCAACTGATCGATCTAGTTTAAACTCTGTAGAGACAAGAGGATAAGTTTATATGCCCTCTTTTAATCACATTTCATTTTTGCAATTTAGTAAACAGCTTGTGTCTGTTCTTCCATTCATTCTATCCCTGTCTTTGCTGTCAGCATATCAGCATTTGTGTGTGTGTGTTTGTTTGTGTGTGTGTGTGTGTGTGTGTGTGTGTGTGTGCGTGTGTTTGTGTGTGTGTGTGTGTCTCTGTGACCTTGCGTCACACTTAATTGGTGGTTACCGGGGGTCATACATTGTGACACCAGCATAACTCTCTGTAGCGACATACTACTAACTGTATTACTAATACTTTTAGGTTTTAGGTCACAGCCAGATACATGCTTGAACTTGCAAGCGGGAGCACCATTGCTGCCTTCATGAAAAAGGCTTTCCTGTTAAAAATGTCCTGACGGGTCTCCCTTTGCGTCTTACATATAATATTGAAGTCCTTCTAGACACATTCAGGAGTTACAATATATGGATGTTATGAGCATCAACAGTTTACTCAAAGCTAGTGTTTTCCACTATTATAACAACTTTGACTGTTATTAATACAGCATAGTTTGGATGAGAAGAAACCAAGCTTGTCATTTAGCAATCTTTAATTCACATTGAACAAAATCTTAAAAAACTTGTGATCACAACAACTCAAAGTAAACTATACATGAGCAGCTAATATGAAGTGTTGTAGTAGCTAATCCAATAATAGTGACAAAAGTAATGTGCAACAATAAACGTGATTTATACATTGTGTAAAATCAAAAAGACAAACATTAAATCAAAAGTGATAAATCAAACAGTGAATCAACTGCAAACCATCGTTAATAAAACATGCCTAATTAAATTGACGTGATTTGATAAAATTGTGCAAATGTTATATATTGTACCCTACTGAAAATTGTGTAATTTAAAACAAAAATATAGAGAAGAATAAATATGAATAATAAATAACAGAGATGTATATTTACAGATTAATTAATTATTATGTAAACAGATAAGTAGGTTCATTTACCTCTCATTCAGAACGTTCATACTTGAGTTTTTCCACTGCAAAAAACTAGGCTATGTAAAATATATCAAATCATCTTTAAATATACATCTGTATCTGTAAGAAGCTATTTATTATTAATATGTTTTCGTATGTGTATCGGGTGGTGTCGGATGGGACTAAAAGTGTATCCGGCGGACAGTACCAGATGGGTTTTAGTCACACTCCCTAAATGCTTTCATGCATCATTTTGAAACATGAATTATTATTTTTGACGTTTTTTTTTTTTTTTTGGAATTAAGGGGCCTCGTGATTTGATGTTCATTCCAAACTTTTATATAATTCTTGATTACATGCACTGAGTTTTGCTTGGGGTTGTACGGCAGTTAGTTAATCTTTGGCTTGATCCTTCTAGCTCATCAAAACCTTATTCTTTATGTAAATATATGAGGAAACTAGACGATATGTTAGTAAACGTTAAACTTCTATCTGAAATAACACCTACACCTCATTCCTTACAGCAAAGAACATTTTGGAAAGCCTCTGAGTGGAGAGCATCTTTACTTTTTATTCAATCCCTTTGCTTTCACAGTTTTACACAAACATTGTTTGTGTCATTGGTTCCTCCTTGTTTATGCCATTCATTTGTTATTGTCAGATAAAATGACAGACAGTACAATTGTGTCAGTAAAGCATGCTCTTAAAAATGTGTTAAAAAAATGGAAATGCTCTAGAAAATGTGTCTTTCAATATACACCTGCTTTTGCACCTGTCAGATAGTTGCAGATATTGGGGTCCAGCATGGTGTGTGTCTGCATTTCATTATGAAGGTAACAACAGGGTACTTCAGTTTATTTAGTATGTCCCTCATCAGATTTGCAGTGCATATCTTATTATTAATAATCTACCGAGGAAAGCATAAAAGTGTATGTATTAGGCCTCTGCAAATATTCTATGAGCATTCAATAGAATAATTCCAGATTTTAAATTTGATCCAACTATTACAGTTCATAAAATCATACCCCTGGGAAGTGGTTTTAACAATGGTATGTCTGTCATTCATCGATTAGCTGTAGAACATGCTTCCAATACAATCTTAATAATCACACTTTGTATCATTCTGTGAACTGCACTACAGCCACCAAGAGACTCAACCGTGCAGGTCAGTTAGAGAACGGGAGATTTGTTGACATAATGTCCTTGGTCAAGGTAAAACTTGACTGTAAATGTTTTTCCAGCAGCGATTGTGCTGGTGTTTCTTCATACATGTAAACATTCTGACCAGTAAGTGTGCTGCAGTTGGTGATTGTGAACTTGCTATAGGGTGTGAAGGATTTGTATATGAGGCAGAAGAAGGTGTAGAGGTGTTTGCAGGTAACCCAGAAACACTTAATAAGAAGTGCATTAAAGTACAGGTAGTACTTAAAGTACTACTACAAAATACTATGACATACAGTATTAATATAAAGTACTAAAATATACTATCATACTACTATGATGTCCTATAGTACTACTATAAAATACTATACATTACTATAGCATTACTATAAAGTACTACAATATACTATAGTACTACTATGATGTTCTATAGTATTACTATAAAGTACTATAGCATACTATAGTACTTTTTGGTAAGGGAGCAAAGGAGAATCCACCAGAGAAAGTAAACAAAAGCAAACAATATATGATACGAAATGCATTTAGATAAAAACAAGCATACGTTAAAAGCAATTACATGAAATACCAGCGCAAGCATTTGAAACATATCACATATCATTACCTCGTTAAATACCCCATTAAACACCCCATTCAGATGGACGCTAAAGTGCAATAGAATTTTAACATTACACATTTTATTTTCGAATTAGCGTGACGATGAATGCATTTCTGTTGGTTATTAATGAAGTCACAGTTTTAAGCTGTACTTCTTCTGTTGGTTATTAATGAAAACAGTTTTAAGCTTTACTTCCTTGTTTATACAACTGCCATACTGCCCACTACATACAGCCACTACATACTACATACCATGTGACAACTTCAGCTTCCGCTATGAGACAGCCGCTATGAGACAGCAGCTGCAGGCTGCGGTAATACCCTATTGCTCCCCCCAGCTCTTTCACAGCGGAATTGAAGATGCAATACAACATATTTACAATTATATATTACAGTCAGAAAATGGTTAATTCTAAGCCCCCAATTTGTGGTACTTTGAATTTTTTTTTTATGAAGTAGCTCAAATTAAGATTGATAGATACAGCACAGAGCTATTCATAACAGCAAAAATGCTGCAACTTGCTTCTAAGAAGCCAGAGAAAGTTGTAGAAGTAGCCTGGTTTTTTGTGGTGTTAAGATTATCCTGTCCAAAATTGTTAATTCCAGTAGTATGCAAATACTAGAATTAACTGCATAATCTTATCCAAAACGATGACATATAGTATACAAAACATAAATGCCTCCTAACATACTCTTCAGTATTTATGGCATTTGGTTTTAAATTAGTTAATTATGGCTGGACAAAATAAGGTAAAAAGTAACCATAATGTTCTGCCTATGACTACAGCAATGACATGGGATAATGAAAGCAGTATAGCAGTTATTCCACTGAAAGGTTCATTAAGGGATTACACTTGAGTCTGTCATTAAGGGATTACACTTGAGGCCACACACAATCACCCTGGCAGCCCCATCTGAGAAGCTGTCCTAGTTACACCAAAGTTGTACAGTATTTTCCAAGATAATACTTGCTTTTCCATTTAGAAAACTGCAGTGCCATCAGGCTAGAGGAAAAAAGACCCTTTAGATATGCAGAACATGGAGATGGAAGCATTATCAAAATGTCTGGCAAGTAAGGCAGGTTGCCTAATCTAGCTTGTTTAAGAGCCCGGTGGCATTGTTGAACACCTAGTTACATGAAACATTGCCTAACCGAATTGCCAACTATCAGACTGTGCACACACCTCTCACAAATCTATTTGAAAATATTACCAGGAGGGTAATACTGAATCTGCCTAGAGATCAATGTTCCACGTTTTTGTGCAAAAAATGCCTCGGGTAATATTATTATTATTATTTATTTCTTAGCAGACGCCCTTATCCAGGGCGACTTACAATTGTTACAAGATACCACATTATTTTTACATATAATTACATTATTTTTTACACATTATTTTTATATATAATTACCCATTTATACAGTTGGGTTTTTACTGGAGCAATCTAGGTAAAGTACCTTGCTCAAGGGTACAGCAGCAGCATCCCCCACCTGGGATTGAACCCTCTTGACCCTTGATCCTCTGATCAAGAATCCAGAGCCCTAACCACTACTCCACACTGCTGCTATTGTTAGCCTTATGTTGTTTAAACCAAGCAAAATATATCCATCACTTTCTAAACCTGATTATCTGAAGTTAAATTTGATTATCCAAACAAATTCCACATGCCCTCATAGTCTAGCCTTCATAATTATCTTGAACATTGTTTTTTCAGTGTAATATGTTTTTAACAACTGGCAGTAAAGTAAGATTCTCATTACTATAAAACCAAAGGTAAACAAAAATACCTAAAAGAGGAGGCCAATATGGCATATATATATATATATATATATATATATATATATATATATATATATATATATATATATATATATATATATATGTATTCCTGCATCGCTCCTGCTTTATTATATCATAATAGTGCTGCATGAGGGGATCCACATCTTCCTTAGTTACGCCATTGTTTCAGTGAATCATTTTTATTATCTAATAGTCAGTGACCAGATGGAAAAGGAATGCACAAGTTTTGTAAAATTACTTAAGTTAAGGGATGTTTTCCTTTTCAGTGGTCGTGCTCATGGCATATGTGATATGTGAGCCCTCATTTTGCAAAGATAGACCTAATGTCAAATACCTACTTTAAAACAATAACCGTTATTAAAAAACACTAGTGTATCAATAGGTCTGTATAGCAGTTTCAGTCACATACACCCAAGTCGTCTATTTGAATATATATATATATATATATATATATATATATATATATATATATATATATATATATATATATATATATATATATATATATATATATATAACACTTAATCCCCACAGTCATTTAACCTCACGCAGGGAACATTTTGAAAAACTTGCCATCATTTATTCCGTTGTATTATTAGATTTCTGTATTTCTGAATGCCGAGATAATATAATTTCGTTTGTTTGCATTCTCTTTCTTCCTATTACTTTTGTTCGATATATGTCTCAAGACCTCTTAAAAACAGCGATTTAAATGATGTATCTAAACAGAATGGAGGTAATATGGAGGTCACAAAAGCAAGACAGTTCAAACAATTACTATTACTATAATTACCTTTGTTTGGTATGATTTTGTGCACAAGAAGCCTGAACAGATTTTATTACACAGGGGTTTGCAATATCCTAGCCTACGGCGCATCTCTGAGTGATTTGGTTCAATCCGGCTACCATGAGAGGAATTTTTGCAAATCTCTGATCTTTGAAAACAAACACATAGACCTTTACTTTGTTGGGTGATGCTTATATTGTATTATTACCTGTAATATCGATCATCTCTGTACGGTGTTAGGTCCTCCTTTAATTCTTTATAGGCTTCATGCACCTTTTTACAGAAGTACTTCAGCTCGGTGTACAGGGGATTTCATAGACAGGATACTCGGAGTCCATAATGTATTAATGTTGCTGCTTATTTTATTTATTTATTTATTTACTGGAAATCCCGATCTTGAAGACCTTTTATTCTGCCTCTGTGTTTGTGTTGGGCCGTATTTCCTTTACCAATGATGTAAAAGCAGCAGCTGCCTTTTTTTCTTTGTGTCGTTCACATTTAATGTGTATATAGGGGAGGCGTGACAGTGCCACCTGCGTTGTTTCTCAGCACTGCATCTTTCAGCACCAAGGCTAGAGCACTATGGGTCGACACGGCCATAAATGATCTGTCACTGGTAAATCAACCAGGTTTTTTTTTTTCTTGCAGGTGTAAAAGACAAATGTGCTGATCCTACTCTGACTAGACTATACAGATGGGACCTGATGCCTGCAGCACAGGTATGTATAATGTGGTGGCAGGATAAATTGTGTTTAGTCACCAGAAAAGAAAGAGACTTTGGTTGATACCCCTACCTACCTACATTTGAGGAGTATATGTCAGGATGTTAATCCCACTAATTGAAGTTCTATGTACCCAGGGGCATGTTAATGCTTGTTCAATAAAGATTAAACTGCAGGGAACTTGAATTCCAATAAGGTACAATATTCAAGTGCAAGTCTTTGGTCCCTTGAGACATTTATTTGCAGCTGAATATAGTTCTTACCTTTGGTTATAGTATGCTATTTCTACATAAAAAAAGCATCATCGTGGGCTATTCTGGAGAACAGCAAATGATATTCACAACAGCACAACAAGCACCAGTAGTTGGGAATATATAACTAAATGCCTCTAAAATAAATGGTCAGATCTGCATGATTCTCCTTCCACCGGGAGACAGAGCTTTTATAAATTACATAACACAAGCTGAGCATTTCATTTGAATGAATTATTTAAGTGAAGGTTACCCATTTATTTACACAAAAGCATGTACGTGTTGTTGGAAGCTTTTACAAATCCTCAGTATATTCATGATTATTTAATGTGCTGTAAAATTTGGTGTGTTCATTTGGGTTTTTCATGGGTTGTGTGGTTTTGGGGTGCTGCTTTCTGTAAGATGATAAATTGTTTAGGGAAACATATTTGACATATCTTAAACCTCTTCCTTTGTCGGTTTTCTCTGTCTGTGAAACGAATCAAGACAGCAAAGAATCTTGTTCCTGTAGCACTATTGGTAACCAAAACAGTAAAGTCCAGAATTATAAGAGGGACTGGTTTGTGAGTTAATACTGTACCATGATCCACAACCATAATGTGACAGTCACATTCATCCACAAATTCACAGACTCTCGGTAACTTGTGGAAAAGAATGTTGCAACCACGTTTTATCACAAAGTAATAATATAAGTAAAAATCTAAGTGTGATAAACATGTAGAGACTGCAGAGTAAATTGCACACTTTTTGGTAGTAAATCAACAGACTGGGGTTATCATCTTTGGAATTGAGCCCCTGATGTATGCAATCCTGAAAAGTAGTTGATAGTCATTTAGTTTAATAAAATGAGAACCGAGAACAAGGACATTTTTTAGTCTGCAAATTTTATTAAGCAACAGCTGGACAACTCACACAACTCAATTTTTCTATGACCAAAAAATCTGGGCAGTTTGTTGCTTCCATTTCATTACAGTACATTACAAAACCCGGAACAAACCAGACACAATAGTGGTAATTGTATCATTTAAGGTATTTGAAAAATAAAAAAGGAATGGTAACAACAGGGCAGTGTAGTGTTGCACTTGAAACCTGACTTGCAAAATAGTGTCAGAAAAAAATGATCAAAGAAAGCCAATCTGTGTCAAGTAAACACACATTGCATTTAACAAATAATAGCACTGGCAAGTGCCTAATATTAGTAAGAGTTATTTCAATGGAAAAAACAAACATTATTCCTCTGTATATGTACTTTATAAACACAAAAGCACAGTCTTGATTAAACAATGTTCACAGTTATATTACTAAATAATGTATTCATAAACAAATGCAAATACCTTTTCCAGAAAATGCCAGTGGCTTTTTAATCAGAAACATACCCATGCTTTTTCTAAAACAAAAGGTTTGTCTTAAAAACAGAATAAAATATGAATGCCATGCCTTATCACCATGAAGCTTAATTCCATTCTACACTTATCCACATGTATTCACAGGAATCTGCAAAAGCCAAATGCAGTGCCGCTCAGCATTGTAGCCTAGACAACTGATATGAAACCACTCACTACTCATTTTCATGAGCATCTTAAAAGGTGTAGTAATTCAGGTTTAAAACACATATCTCTAGATAAAGAGAAACATCAGAAACTCGGTGTCTTCATATCAGAACTCTCTTTTTCTTATTCAAAACCAATGCTCCTGCACATTTGTCAAAACAGCGTCTTGCAATGTTTCTAGGATTCTAAGTGATTGTGTGGTAGTAATGAAGTTATCATAAAGACTTAAAAACTAAAGCAAAATTATATAGGCATTTAAGTTAATGAGAGAAAAAAAGCATATATTTGATCCCTGTTTAGAACATCAAGTAATACTGTTAAAGTTAAATCATGACACTTCTAAAGACCAAATTAGTACTATGCAACATGGTGTGGTTTGTTTTGTTTTAATAAAGCATACAGATATTAGGATTGTATCATCTCTGTTTAAGAGGCTGTTCATGTTGACAAGGCAAATTAAAAAATAAAAGAAAAAACAACAGAAAATAACAAATGCTGTGAGAAAGAAAAATGTTCAGAGCCTGCACAAAATACACCAACAGAATTAATCAACTCTACAGACAAGACCTGTGTTACGACACAAACTACGATACTCAACCACTTAGTACATACAATTTTCTTTCATTTGCACTACAAATAATTCTTGCGTAACACTAAACATTGACCTCCTCACAATACATTGGGCACAAAGAACAACTTCCCAGCTAATCGAAAAAATAATAATGGTTAGTTTCAAATACTCATATAAATAAAGCAAATGTATATAAACCACCAACACAAGGATGGGTTAACCTCCTTAATCCACATTTTTTTAAACATTACCTGTGTAAAATGACCGTCAAGAAACGCCAAATCAAATTTGAAAAAAACCACACTTATTTTCTTAAATAATAATAAAAATTGCACAACTAAGAACTGTCAAACTCAATACACTATGCAATATATACATAAACAGGATTGATCATCTACATTCTTTTCTAATATAACATACGTCACATAAAAGCTTCAAGTCCACCTTGACTGCAGTTATTTAAGCAGAATGGTCAGCTTCAGAATGCATTACAGCAGAATATTTTGACACAGACTTGTCAAGCTTTTTTCTGCTGTGCCTGAAGCAGAACTTATATAACTCATCAACCTACCAGATCTGAAGAGCTGGTATCATTCAGTTATAAAACTACTCTTGTGATGTCAGGAAATACAGAAGACAAATATTGATCAACACATTTCTAAGCTCTTTATTTTGCCAACTCATGTCCCTTTGCTGTTATTAAATGATCTGATTTGAATGCATTTGATTTCCATTCCATATACTGCTCCAGTCCATGAACAAGGCTGGTGTATATATAGCACTGCAGTCTTCATAATGCCCATACCAGACCTAAAAATGAAAGGTGCATAGGCACATTTTACCAAACAGCTGCAGTTAGAATATAATTGACATCCTATTTTGGGCAGAGGTGATTGTAAACACACAGAGCATCACATACAAGCATGCTTTCTACCATTGAAAGCTCATTGAGAGCTGTCTGACCAAAGTGGTAACAGAGCCTGGATCCAAGCCAGTTTGGCTTACAAATAGAAAATGCAGGTAAGAGCCCTCTCAAAACACTGTCAGGTGGTTGCATTCTCTTTAATGGTGTTACAGTAACTCTGCCAAAAAGTATGCTACTTTTTTTGTTCTTGCTAATAGACCTCTCTTAATGTAGTTTAACCTACAAGTTTTCTGCATATGATGGGTAAAAATGTGTAATCTGGTCCACCTTTAACTCCAACGATCTGTATTAGTTATGAGCAACCAACTTCTGCAGCAGATTTCAGTTAATATTGTCCTTCAGCAGCTTTCCTTTACATGTCAGACCTTTTTTTATCTCTTTCACATAGTTATCAGTTCAGTTTTAAAAGTATTGTTTGCCATGTTTGTGAAAACTCTTTCCACTTTCCAACTTTATACTAATTGAATAATATGTAACAACAATTTACATTATAAAAATGTATGAAATGGCAGGTGAAATATACAAGACAATGCTCCTGTACCTTGATTACACAACACTAGGGAGTGACACTGGTGTCAGTCATGTAGCCAGTAATGGATGCCTGCATGAATACTTCACAGAAGTGACACAAGAAGTGCACCCACTGTACTTGAGCAAACTGGTACCAGAGTGGTGCCACATTCTCCAACTTCGATTGTTCTCTTTTTCTTTTCTTTTGTGAAATACATATAATTAACTCTCAATCTGAAATTTAAACATTAACATTTAAAGCAATCTCAAAACCTGAAACAGAAAAAAATGATATAAAGCGATTTTGTATTATTTAACACTTAAAGCTGTTATCTTTTAAATGTGGCTACCTGTAACCCAATAAACATCTCAGCAACAATGTAAACAAGGTACAAAGATGACATAATGTTACATAAATAATAATAATAATAATAATAATAATAATAATAATAATAATAATAATAATAATAATAATAATAATATGTGCATTTAAATAGATTTAACATCACATTACTATAACAGGTTCTTCTGATTCGCAAAATAAATGCATGTCTCAGAATGGTCAATCATTCTAAGTAATCAAGGATGTATTAATTTTTCCATTTTGACACTTCCATTTCAAGTACTATACCCGATTTTCAAAAATCACATGGCTAATGACCGAAACATAGTTTTATGTTTAGTCTCTACATTAAAAACAAACAAAAAGGTAGCCTGCTTCAGTCCTTAATACATGTACTAAATTAGGCACTAAAATGTTCATAGCTGAGCCAAAAATTCTTAAACAAAACTTATTATGAATGTTTTTTGTTTGTTTGTTTTTTTTTTTACAACTACAGTACTGTGCAAAAGTTTTAGGCAGGTGTGAAAAAATGCTGTAAAGTAAGAATGCTTTCAAAAATAGACATGTTAATAGATTATATTTATCAATTAACTAAATGCAAAGTGAGTGAACAGAAGAAAAATCTAAATCAAATCCATATTTGGTGTGACCACCCTTTGCCTTCAAAACAGCATCAATTCTTCTAGGTACACTTGCACACAGTTTTTGAAGGAACTCGGCAGGTAGGTTGGCCCAAACATCTTGGAGAACTAACCACAGTTCTTCTGTGGATTTAGGCAGCCTCAGTTGCTTCTCTCTCTTCATGTAATCCCAGACAGACTCGATGATGTTGAGATCAGGGCTCTGTGGGGGCCATACCATCACTTCCAGGACTCCTTGTTCTTCTTTACGCTGAAGATAGGTCTTAATGACTTTCGCTGTATGTTTGAGGTTGTTGTCATGCAGCAGAATAAATTTGGGGCCAATCAGATGCCTCCCTGATGGTATTGCATGATGAATAAGTATCTGCCTGTACTTCTCAGCATTGAGGAGACCATTAATTCTGACCAAATCCCCAACTCTATTTGCAGAAATGCAGCCCCAAACTTGCAAGGAACCTCCACCATGCTTCACTGTTGCCTGCAGACACTCATTCGTATCGCTCTCCAGCCCTTCGGCGAACAAACTGCCTTCTGCTACAGCCAAATATTTCAAATTTTGACTCATCAGTCCAGAGCACCTGCTGCCATTTTTCTGCACCCCAGTTCCTGTGTTTTCGTGCATAGTTGAGTCGCTTGGCCTTGTTTCCACGCCGGAGGTATGGCTTTTGGCAGCAAGTCTTCCATGAAGGCCACTTCTGACCAGACTTCTCCGGACAGTAGATGGAAGTACCAGGGTCCCACTGTTTTCTGCCAGTTCTGAGCTGATGGCACTGCTGGACATCTTCCGATTGAAGGGAAGTAAGCATGATGTGTCTTTCATCTGCTGCAGTAAGTTTCCTTGGCCGACCACCGCGCTTCACGGTCCTCAACGCTGCCGTTTCTTTGTGCTTCTTCAAAAGAGCTTGGACAGCACATCTGGAAACCCCTGTCTGCCTTGAAATTTCTGCCTGGGAGAGACCTTGCTGATGCAGTATAACTACCTTGTGTCTTGTTGCTGTGCTCAGTCTTGCCATGGTGTATGACTTTTGACAGTAAACTGTCTTCAGCAACCTCACCTTGTTAGCTGAGTTTGGCTGTTCCTCACCCAGTTTTATTCCTCCTACACAGCTGTTTCTGTTTCAGTTAATGATTGTGTTTCAACCTACATATTGAATTGATGATCATTAGCACCTGTTTGGTATAATTGTTTATTCATACACCTGACTATATGCCTACAAAATCCCTGACTTTGTGCAAGTGTACCTAGAAGAATTGATGCTGTTTTGAAGGCAAAGGGTTGTCACACCAAATATGGATTTGATTTAGATTTTTCTTCTGTTCACTCACTTTGCATTTAGTTAATTGATAAATATGATCTATTAACATGTCTATTTTCGAAAGCATTCTTACTTTACAGCATTTTTTTACACCTGCCTAAAACTTTTGCACAATACTGTATATATTTCAGTGCTGGGTAGTACCTGTAATTTCTAGCTAATGAGCTTTTACTTTTCCGGATATAATTTTCAAGTATTACTGTTGTGTTTAAAAACTGGACTGAAATAGTATTAAAAGGAAACAACAAAAGTGATATAAGGCAGTCTGTAAAGAGGACACTGTTTCTACTAGCTTCTGTTAGCTAGAGCAGCACATACAATTGCAGAACAACCGCATTAAGCGAAGCCCATGTACCCAAAGATGATCCCCCAGGTCACTGTCTCCAATCTTCTCTCCAGCCAGCACTATAAATATGGCTCCAACATATGGAAGCCAGCGGCATTGCAACTCTGCCGTCATGGCGAAACTGCTTACACTGCACACTGAACAACAACTTTATGTATCAGTTTTATCAGGAGATTCAAAAGAAAAGCTTTTCTCTGAGCTCTATTCTTCACTTGAGGCGCTGGGTGACGTTGGCCAGAGCCACAGCGAAGGCCTGCACTGCCGAGAACGGGTACTGAAAGTCTAGGATGTAGGCATTGCCATCAATCCTTCCGAACTGCATCACCTGCAAAAGAATACAGACATGCAATTGTATATTAAAATCACTATTTAGAAAAAAGGCCTTTTTTCTCTTTATTTGTATGTTTAATGCATTTCATTTCATTATGTGTTGCTAATTCTTTGTCCAATTTCCTATTCTCCTAAAAAAAAGCAATTCTACATTATATTAACATATTTAGCTAAACTAATATTCCTTATATTTTAGCTCTGCCGTGTCATTATTTAGTAACTACATCTTTCTGGAATGGTTTGAATTTTTCTGGATGAGTTAACCCTCATTACTGTCATACCTGTCTTCCCTCCAGCTCAATCTGGAAATTTTTTGCTGACTCTTGTGTCACCCTTCCTCCGAAGTCCAGTTGGTAAACCTGTGTTGCCTCGTTCCACAGTGGCTGCTTGTTGGCCATGATGTAGACAAAGCCCTGGCTGCCCAGGCCACGGTCCTCCTTTTCGCTGGCCTTGCGACACTTGAACTCATCAAGATCATTGGCCGTGCGCAGGCTCCGCTTGCTCTTCCAGCCCTTCTTGCTGCTCTGGCTCTGGTTCATCAGTTCATCCCCGCTGATAAAGAGCTCTGGCTCACTCTCCGAGCTGTCCTGGAACTCATTAGTCCTGTTCAGCTTTTTGGACTTAAGCTGCTCCTTCTGACTCTTGGGCTTCTTTTTTTCCCGACCCAGCCTGGGGCTTGAGATCAGGGAATTGAAGTCACTGAGGGCCCGGGTCTCCTTCTTCACCTTGCCCTCTGTGATGGCTGGCACATTGCCCTCCTCTGCCCGGCTGTCAAGCCTCTTTCGGCTCTTCTTGTTAAACTTGTCTGCCTGCTGTGGGATAGGGCTTTCTGCCAGAGACAGGACTTCCTGGAAGTTGTCCCCTGCCTCTGCCATGGCCTCGCTGGTGCCCATGTGGTTTTGGAGCTCTGCAGAGGGAGGCGGGGAAAGAACTGGCTTCTCAACCACCAGGTGAGGCTTGGGCGGGTGAGGCAACGTTCCAGAGGGGTTCTGCAGAGGTGGGCATGGGCTGTAGGAGTTCCAAGGGTGCAAGGCAAGGGGAGGCAGCTGCAGACCTGCACAGGCACTACCACCTGGGTACATGGGCGGCAGAGGGCAGCAGGCGAGGTTGGCAAGGTTAGGCGGGTAACTGGGCGGCAAGACCATTGTGGGCTCCTGTTGAGTGAAAGGGACGGGTGCCGCCATTTCCTTGGGAGAACAAGGTTGTGGAGTTGGCTGCATGGCCTGCAACTGAGGTCCACCATAACCTGCACCTGGTGGGAAGGGAAAGGTTATCTGGTAACCGGCCTGGAAAGTAGCATTGGGGTTGGTGGGGGATTTCGGGGAAAGAACAAATGGCAAACGGGACACATCTAAGTGTTGGGCTGGGTTGAGGATGAGAGGTGAGGGTTTGTTAACTCCTGGGGGTGTGTTCAGCAACGATCGGTCCTGGGGTACCCAGATCTCCTCAGTGGTCGAGGGGTCCCACTGGTAGGGTGGGGGACGCTTGATGGTCAGACTGACCTCACTGATGTTCAGGTGCCGGATGGACTTTTCCAGCTGGCACTGCTGGCTGAGGGCCTCATCCTCTGTAAAGGCAGAGTTAATATATTCTGTCCTGTCCCTACAGTTGTCTGGGGGGCTAAGCAGGTTGTACGACGACTGAGAAGCCAGTGGTGAGGTGCTGTTGGAATGGACTATAACAGTGCTGTTTTGGCCACTGTTCCCTGCTGGCAAATCTTGACGAACGATGCTCCCACCTGAGATGCCGTTGCTGTTAATGTTTCCCCCACCGGTGCCACTAGCGCTTCCGCTACTGCTGCTATTACTGCACTGACTGCAAGTGTATAAAGCCGTGGGTACCCTCTGCTGGTAGGAAGTTGCCACTGCACCACTGCTAACCTTGGATTTGGTTGGGAGAGTTCTTTGTATGTCCATCATCTGGGAAACTTTCAGGGCTGCCTCCCTGCTGTTGCGGCGCAGTGTGGCGTGAATGAGGCTGCTGTCAATGCGTTGGCCAGGGCTCCTCCCTGACCCAGCCTGGTTGGCTGGATCAGGGTAAGGGGGTGGGTCTCCGCTGGGGATGGAGTAGCGGGGCACCTTCAGTCGGTTGAGGGTGGCTGCGGCACAAGGAATCTGCACCTTCTTACCAACAGAAGAGGTAACCCTCAGCGTGGCGGAGCTACCTGGGCCGGGCAGAGTATACCTGTTCTGGTTGCACAGCATTCTGGTGCGGGGGCGGCACACCTCCTCTACGTTACCGCTGCTGTCGAAGGTGGTGATCCTCTCATAGCCCAGAGGGGTGTGGTATTGTGGGGCTGCCGGGTACAGGGAAAATTCATTCTTCTTGAGGCACAGATCCACTGAAGGAGGGGCTGCATTGTTATTGGCCACAGTTGCGGCTACAGCGGCAGCTGCAGCAGCAGAAGCAGCAGCTGCTGCTGCTGCTGCTGCTGCCACAGTGCCAGGATATGGCGGTGGAGGGTTCATTTTGCTAATCTGGATCTCCAGAGGGGCACTGAAGACAACAGCATCCCCTTCAGCCAGCTGGGGTATAGCCCGGAGAGGCTTGCTTTTTTGAAGGTGCTCGTGATCCCTGTCTGTCCCATGTTCTGTAGTTAAGGGTGGTAGCTGGATCGCCCCTTGTAGCTGATGGATTAGCCCTGATGACTGATGGGAGGGCTGATGAGATGGCTGATGGGAGGGCTGATGAGAGGGCTGATGAGAAGGCTGATGGGAGGGCTGATGAGAAGGCTGATGAGAAGGCTGATGGGAGGGCTGATGGGGGGGCTGATGAGAAGGCTGATGAGAAGGCTGATGGGAGGACTGATGGGAGGACTGATGGGAGGGCTGATGAGAAGGCTGATGGGAGGGCTGATGGGAGGGCTGATGAGAAGGCTGATGGGAGGGCTGATGGGAGGGCTGATGGGAGGGCTGATGGGGGGGCTGATGAGAAGGCTGATGGGAGGGCTGATGGGAGGGCTGATGGGGGGGCTGATGAGAAGGCTGATGAGAAGGCTGATGGGAGGACTGATGGGAGGGCTGATGGGAGGACTGATGGGAGGGCTGATAAGAAGGCTGATGGGAGGGCTGATGGGGGGGCTGATGGGGGGGCTGATGAGAAGGCTGATGGGAAGACTGATGGGAGGGCTGATGGGAGGGCTGATGGGGGGGCTGATGAGAAGGCTGATGGGAGGGCTGATGGGAGGGCTGATGAGAAGGCTGATGGGAGGGCTGATGGGAGGGCTGATGGGAGGGCTGATGAGAAGGCTGATGGGAGGGCTGATGGGAGGGCTGATGAGAAGGCTGATGGGCGGGCTGATGGGAGGGCTGATGGGAAGGCTGATGAGAAGGCTGATGGGAAGG
This sequence comes from Acipenser oxyrinchus oxyrinchus, assembly GCA_030684275.1. Classification (NCBI taxonomy): domain Eukaryota; kingdom Metazoa; phylum Chordata; class Actinopteri; order Acipenseriformes; family Acipenseridae; genus Acipenser; species Acipenser oxyrinchus. Next base: position 52,081,341 of record CM060251.1, read on the forward strand.
CTGATGGGAAGGCTGATGGTAGGGCATGGGCGGCTGTAGTGGTGGCAGCTGCTGCTGTGGATGAGGATGGAGAAGAGGAGGTGGAGGACCAACAAGTAGGCGTCCCATCTCCAGCCCTCCAAAGATCACCTGGCCAGGGTTAGAGTACCTGTTAGGCACTTGATACTGGGTACCCATCCCTCTGTCCTGATTGTGATCAGAGACCCCGGCAGCTGTTGCTGCTGTGGCAGTGGGATTGGTCAAGACATCCAGCTGGACGTTCTGATTGGCTAGTAGGGATTGGACCAGCCCAATGCTCTGGGTTGGGGACATGGCCTGAGCCGAGCTGTGAATAGGAGCAATGGGAATGTTTACAGTGCAGGTGGGGTTGTCATCAGGCACTCCAGAAGTTCCAGTTGCTGTAAAAAATGTAATAAAATAAAAACTTAAATAAATACAAATAAAAAATAAAATAATAATAAATCATACAGTGCTCCTTCTTGTATAAGGCAGTGCTTTATACAGCAGAACCATTGCGGTGGCTCCCATTTGCCCCATAATGCCACTCATTTAGCACTATAAGGTGGCATACCATTATATAGGGGGCACACTGTACTATTAATAAAACTCATTAATTCAGAATTTAACTGATGTCAAACATTAACATGCTATTCTGTGTGCAACTCTTTATGTACAGCATGTTATTATATTTAGACATTTACTTCTCCATGATCAGATTTCAGGATCTCTAGACTTCCAGCCCTAACCTTTAACTTCTGTACCACTTTGTTATAGCCACTAGAAAGTTTCATGGAAGAAGATTTAAATCTACTTACCTGGCAAATCATCATCATCTTCGCTGAACACATTGGGATTGAACACAGGAAGGTTGATGTAGTCCACGGAAACTTTACGGACCTCTGGCAGGTAAATAGTCATCTGTCTTGGCTGAAGATGCAGCAAGCTTGTCTTGTATATAACTGGGGGGAAATCAGAGGTTTGCAGTCGAAGTAGGAATATGTTAGTCTACAATATTTGTATTAAAAATGCTCGCACATAAGTTGTCTAATAAGTGTTGACTTTGGAGATGGTAGATTTAACCAGAATGATTATTTAGGCCAGGAGCAAGTCTAGAATTACTAAAAATACTAACCTGGCTATCCCCTTTCCATTTCTAAAGCTATTCAACCATGGTTTGATTCACAGCCCTAAAGAAGGCAACAGTTCTATACAGCAAATCAGTTATGCATTCTGCATTTAAAAGTTTTATGGTTAGCTGAGATAATTCACCATTTTAAAGTGCAATAAACCCAAGTAACATTGTCAGCTGGATTACAACAAAAAAGCCTTGTATTATTATTTTACCTGCACCAAGATTAGTCGGTAGAAAGGAAGCAAGTCCTACAATCTTGAACTTTGTTCCCCAGATATTAGAAGTGACCTGAGCAAGATAGTTATGCTGTAAAAGCAAATAGACATAATGTTACAAATAGAAAAGTGATGTAAAAACAAGAATATCTGATGTGTTTTTGCCCCATTCTACTAGATGTCCATTGCCCTCCACTTTAAAAAGAGCTTAATGTTTCAGCTAGCGTTCTAATACTTGTCTACAGTCAGGTGACAGGTTAAATGGACTTCACCAGTCAAAGTGAAAATGTCAAGTTCTTTAATATCCATGTGCAAAGAGCAAAGTGAAAGTGAAAGTTAAACAAAGCTTTATAATGAGACTGGGCTAATAATTCAGGAGGATAGATGCAAGCCAATGCCTTAAGCATATTTATAAAGTAGAACATACCTGAGTAATATCTTCTAAAGGAAACTCTCTGCGAGCCAGGCTGGGAGATCCAATAGAAGGCTTCCTGATTGGTAACCGTGGTGACCGGGAAATTTCCTGTGTAGCCCGGGAAAGCTTAGGAGATTTTCTAGCTTCGATATTAATCCTGTCAATAAAAGAGAAAAGTCTTGTCCTAAAAATTCAATAACGTGAAACTACTCTAACTGTAGCTTAAAATTACCTAAGTATTGTAGTCTGACTGTTTTACTTCAGTAAAATGGCTGCTCCTTACCAGCTGAACACTAAAAATGCACATGCACTCACTTCCCATCCTTATTATTGAATCACACTGAGCAAGTAGGCAATGGCTAACCAGTGGAGTCTGATTAGTCTTTATAAATTAATAGTGTAGTCAATGCAAAACTTAAAAAGAATGCCAATTGTCATGATAACATAGCATAGTATGGGTTAATCCATTGTCTGTACAGCATAGGTGCTCTGAATAAACAAGAAAAGTAATTTTCCTTTATTTGCAGGTATAGTGTGTTTTATATCAGATGCACATTTATCACATTCCCCTGGAAAATGTGATGAATCAGTGTAGAACTAAACACTATATGTACGGACAGATATAATGACAACCATATAGCCATCCATGCCACTTCCATGTCTTGTGTGAAGTGAGAAAAAACAACATGTTGTACCGGGGGAGTTTGGGTGACTTGCTGCCTCTTGATGTCTTTGGCGATTTCTTTGAAATCAAGTCATCGCTCAGCTCGATATCACTGGAGTCGGAACAGTTACAGCTGTCGATCATGGACGAAATCATGCTGTTTCCATACACCTCATCTAGAGAAATGAGACAAACCTAAACTTAGAAGACTGCATTTTTTACAAATGGGATTATGGAATCAGTTTTAAAAAACCAAAACATTCTTGTATATTTATATCTGATACGTATTGCTGTCACCATTTTATTTCAAAGGTTTACTACTAATTTGATTTCAAAAAGTAAACAGAGTATCAGAAACAGAAATCAAATGCTAGACAGGGTATTTTAGTATTATACGGTATATGATCTTGACTCAGAACAAATCAGTAATCTGAACAAGGAGTAGCAAGAATCTACTGTACTGCTAGCGTTCAGTAGAACTGGTTATTTACTATACCAGCAATTCTTGAATTAAGCAGCAGAGGGCATTGTTCTTTCCCAAACATGGGGTTGCCATGCAAGTTTTTTTTTAAAGAGACATTTACACGAGAAAAATGTCTTGTGTAAAATGCTTTTTGGGGTTTCCGTTCGCTCAGTTTATTTTACTCGAGTAAACCGGGCTTTTCACCCAACGTCATGCAAATGAATGGGAAAGGTGGGGGATGATATGTGAATTAGCTATGCGTAAAGTAGTCGTGTTGTTTTTGAAGATTACTAGTGAAATTTTGTGAAAATGTGGTTTCCATGTGCAGAGAACTGGTACATGAGTGAATCTATGCTGCTGTAATAAAGCAAAATACCTTGTGCCTGGCTGGTTAATAATGTGTTTTACTACTCTTGCCCAAATTGTTTTTCAAATGTCATTAGTGGGTGTCATGTCGTTAGTAGTGAATACTGTTTCAACTAATTTATCTTACGACTCATAAATTAAAAATGAACTTGAGGTATAAAATTATCAGATCACCATGGCTGAAAACCAGCAGAGACGTTATATATATTTCCCTTTCATTCAGGCAATATGGCATATAGGGGAATCAGGTGATGCTGCTTATACTACTTCCCTGGCTTAGAAACCCTACCCGTCGGGTGGCTGACGGCTGCTGAGGAAGCATTCAACACCACGCTTGGGCAAATACGGGTAGTGGGCACTTGAAAGGGAGGTGGCGGATACTGATGAAATGGACTGATGAAGTGCAGCATTAGTTAGTTCCCAAAATTGCCACTGCCTGCTGTATCCTTAACAAACTCTTGTCAACAACAAAATGAGGTGGAATCAGTTGCTGCCTGTGAGACAGACGGGGAAGGTTACCAGTGTTGCCAAGTCTCACAAGAAAAAAAAGCAGCACTGTAAAATGTAAACCCGCGACTCTCAAAAAACAATCCCAAGCCCGCATTATAAGCAGATTTGGCAATTGAAGGTTACCTTAGCCTTCAGTTTCAATTGGACAGCAGCGATCTGAGGAGGCTCGTGCTGTCAGAGATTCTCTCCTTTCTTTTAAATTGTGTTGGATTTGCTGTTGTGTTAAAAATTAATGATGCAAACAAATAAAACACAATCAATACATTCATTTGCAATTGTATTTGGTCAGTTCTGAGAAGGCATCAACAACTTGTTGGATGTTGTTGCGCTGTTTTGGGCATGACATCCAGTTCACCAACTATATTTATTAACGTGGAGGGCAGACACGCGTTGTCTTTGGACATAGCTGGGATCAAAAAAGTACGGGAATTAATTCAGTTAGACATTTAAGCAGCTCACTGTTTAACTTTAGCGTAGTTTTTACAGCATGGGTATTCTCAAACAGCTGCTTTAATACTATAACAAGGGCATAACGCAGTTCATGGTAAGTGGTTTTATACAGAACTGTAAACCCACAAGAGATATACAACATGTCAGGCCAGACACTGCAAAAAACAATAATAAAAAAGCTGCCTGCATTATCATTAATATGAACTACACCACTGCTAACCATAAAACCGCCCTTCAGCCACCTCTTTCTGCCGTCTTGGAATCCACAGTAACAGCTGACCTGCTCCCTTGCAGTATTTATAGTTATGGATAAACACGCTCATTAACATTTACACGTGAAATGCGGGTTTCCATGCGAAACTGGGCATGGGCGTCATTTACACGAGTAAATGAGATTTACCCTATTTCCTCTCTTTGGCCGTTGTTGTCGGCCACAAACCTGATTTCCACAAGTAATTCTCCCAAATGTGCAAGCGTGTCATTTCACATGTAAATTGACCCGCATGGAGACCCCATGAAAGGCTGTTATTTTTTCACTTTCACATTATCATTTTTAAAAATCAAAGTTAACACAATAAATCTTTAACAACAACTTATTTTCAACACCTGTGATTTTTAACTTTTAGGTAAAACACATTTACTATAAAGTTGTGATTGTAATCTGAAATCTAACAGGACAATTATTATTAATATTATCATCATCATCATCATCATCAATTATGGGAAATTAACAGGAGACTAGTATTTCTGGAATTTACCCAGGCCCATATTAAGATTTAGCCAGGACTCCAGGGTTAAGATCTCTGCTCTTCTTTGTTGACAGGGACCTGATTTAATGCTTTACTACAGTAAATTATGCATACACCCACTGTACCCAATGGGTCAATTGCAGCATACCAAATTTAGTCCACTTGATGTGTCTAACTAGTGGATTAAGCAGGTTTAGTCCACTTGATTGGACTAAAGTTTGTACACCTTCTAATACTGATTTACAGTGTACCAGAAGTTAATCATCACAGGTAGATCATCTGCTGAATCAGACTAAACAAGATCCCGATTGCAGTGTACCAAATCATATTCATGATGACCCTGTTCAAGTGGATTAACGTAGTACTGTGAAACATAAGACTAACTTAGTACATTTGCTCATCCTAAGCATTTCCTGCTTACATTTTTTTGCAGACAGAGCTGCATTTTTCCTCTGAAATGACTAGTACATCTGAATACTTTATTCTGTACATTTCTTATGTCTGTCATGTTCGAGCAGTTAGATCTGTGAGAATAAACTCTCGCACAATATATATATATATATATATATATATATATATATATATATATATATATATATATATATACAGTACTGTGCAAAAGTTTTAGGCAGGTGTGAAAAAAAGCTGTAAAGTAAGAATGCTTTCAAAAATAGACATGTTAATAGATTATATTTATCAATTAACAAAATGCAAAGTGAGTGAACAGAAGAAAAATCTAAATCAAATCCATATTTGGTGTGAACACCCTTTGCCTTCAAAACAGCATCAATTCTTCTAGGTACACTTGCACAAAGTCAGGGATTTTGTAGGCATATAGTCAGGTGTATGATTAAACAATTATACCAAACAGGTGCTAATGATCATCAATTCAATATGTAGGTTGAAACACAATCATTAACTGAAACAGAAACAGCTGTGTAGGAGGAATAAAACTGGGTGAGGAACAGCCAAACTCAGCTAACAAGGTGAGGTTGCTGAAGACAGTTTACTGTCAAAAGTCATACACCATGGCAAGACTGAGCACAGCAACAAGACACAAGGTAGTTATACTGCATCAGCAAGGTCTCTCCCAGGCATAAATTTCAAGGCAGACAGGGGTTTCCAGATGTGCTGTCCAAGCTCTTTTGAAGAAGCACAAAGAAACGGGAAACGTTGAGGACCATAGACGCAGTGGTTGGCCAAGGAAACTTACTGCAGCAGATGAAAGACACATCATGCTTACTTCCCTTCGCAATCGGAAGATGTCCAGCAGTGCCATCAGCTCAGAACTGGAAGAAAACAGTGGGACCCTGGTACACCCATCTACTGTCCGGAGAAGTCTGGTCAGAAGTGGCCTTCATGGAAGACTTGCGGCCAAAAAGCCATACCTCCGACGTGGAAACAAGGCCAAGCGACTCAACTATGCACGACAACACAGGAACTGGGGTGCAGAAAAATGGCAGCAGGTGCTCTGGACTGATGAGTCAAAATTTGAAATATTTGGCTGTAGCAGAAGGCAGTTTGTTCAGCGAAGGGCTGGAGAGCGGTACACGAATGAGTGTCTGCAGGCAACAGTGAAGCATGGTGGAGGTTCCTTGCAAGTTTGGGGCTGCATTTCTGCAAATGGAGTTGGGGATTTGGTCAGAATTAATGGTCTCCTCAATGCTGAGAAGTACAGGCAGATACTTATCCATCATGCAATACCATCAGGGAGGCATCTGATTGGCCCCAAATTTATTCAGCAGCATGACAACGACCCCAAACATACAGCTTAAAGTCATTAAGAACTATCTTCAGCGTAAAGAAGAACAAGGAGTCCTGAAGTGACGGTATGGCCCCCACAGAGCCCTGATCTCAACATCATCGAGTCTGTCTGGGATTACATGAAGAGAGAGAAGCAACTGTTTTGAGGCTGCCACTAAATTTTCTTCTGTTCCACAGAAGATAAATATAATCTATTAACTGTGGTTAGTTTTCACACCTGCCTAAAACTTTTGCACAGTACTGTATATATATTTATATCTGCAAATCATACAGATTTGCAGCAGTGTGGAGTAGTGGTTAGGGCTCTGGACTCTTGACCAGAGGGTTGTGGGTTCAATCCCAGGTGGGACACACTGTTGCTGTATCCTTGAGCAAGGTACTTTACCTAGATTGCTCCAGTAAAGAAACCCAACTGTATAAATGGGTAATTCTATGTAAAAATAATGTGCACAAAATAATGTAATTCTATGTAAAAATAATGTGATATCTTGTAACAATTCTAAGTTGCCCTGGACAAGGGCGTCTTCTAAGAAATAAATAATAATAATATACAGTATAATAATAATATCCATAAGTATTGGGACAGTGAAGTCAAAATTGCTATTTTTGCTGTACACTCAAGCAATATGAAAATACGATTAAAAGATTAATATGAGGCAAAAGTACAGAATGTCACCTTTTATTTCTGGTGGTTTCAAGACATACATGTTTTACCAACTAAGAATAACAGCACTTTTAGAGTTCCATCCCCCCATTTTATGTGAGCATAAGTATTGGGACAATTCAACTTAAAGCAAATATAGGAATATATAAAAGCTAGTATTTAGTCGCAAATCCCTTGCATGCAATAACAGCAATGATTTCAGGTTGTAACACAACAAACTGTGAAAACATCAAAGGGGGTGAATACTTACTATTTCAGATAATATGCTTTAATTATAACAACCAATGGTCCATTATCACGCAATTAAACGTATCTGTGCCTATGCAGCAGTGCCGGCAGCTTAAATGCAAGTATGATCTGCCAGTTTTAAAGGTGCACAATAAGACATGACACTTATTTTGAATTAAATATATTTGATGTAATAAAAATGTGTCTTTCTTTTGTACAGGGATCCCTTTATATCAGGGGTCGCAAACTCAAATGCCTACAGGGGCCAGGCAGGTAACGTAAATGAGTGAAGCGGGCCGGGTGTAACAAAAATCAACTGCCAAAAATACAATCAAACTTTCTTTATTTTTACTGAACTATGGTGTACGCACGTAACATAATCCAACCATGTATGATATTGGAGATTGTATTTTAAATTCGAAATTGAAAAATACAAATTGAAAAACAGAAATATTTAATTATTATTTTTTCTTTCTTAATTCGTTACTCCTTTGATTTGGAACCAGAAACCTGACACCTTTTCTTCTGCACCAAGATGTCAATGTCAGGTCTTGTATTTCGCGTGCGATGTGCAGTACAGAATTCAGCCTTGAATCTTTTAACTGGGAACGATGTTTAGTTTTATTCAGTTTCATAACGGAAAACAGCTGTTCACAAACGTAGGTACTTCCGAACATGGATAGGATCTTTGCACAATGGTTTTATATTTAGGGTAACTACTCCCGAGATATTTGTAGAATTCTGGTATTCCAACGTCGTCATATTTAGTTTTCAGTACCGTATTGCACTGCAGTTCAATAACTTCCATTTGTAGCTCTTCATTCACACTATCGATATTAATTGAGAAAGGCTTAACTGAACAATGTTAGTTCATTTTCATAAAGTTTGAAATCAGAGAACCTTTTTGGAATTCAGTCTTCAACTCCACAATTTTGGGAATGTAGTTCAAGCCATCACTTTCATTTCTGGAAACCGATTTCAGTGTAGGAAAGTGGGCCAGATTATTCCTTGCCAAATGAGTTTCCCAAAGACACAATTTCGCTAGAAACGAGCGAATCGAATCATACATTTGTGTAACTACTTGTGAACGCCCTTGCAGAGAAATATTCAAAGTGTTTAGCTGGCTTGTAATGTCAACCAAAAAGGCCAAGTCTTTGATCCAATCTTCGCTGGTGAGCTGAGGCGGGATTTTCCTTTGGATGACATGAACAAGTTGATTTCTTTCAACAATTCAAAAATCTCTTCAGCACCACGCCACGACTAAGCCACCTAACCTCCGTGTAGTACAGCAGACTACCGTATTGTGCATCCAATTCATCAAGCAAAGCATTGAACTGTCTGTGGTTCAAGCCACGAGAGCGTATCCAGTTCACAGTGTTAATTACTACGTCCATGACGTGTTCCATTTTTAACTTTTTAGCACAAAGCGATTCCTGGTGAATGATGCAATGAACGGTCTTAAGTTCCGTGTCCTTGCAAAACATTGCCACCTTGGATTTAAGTTTCAGTAACAAGTCCGACGTTAACACCGACCATCGCAGGAGCACCGCCTGTAGTTACGCTTACTAATTTTGACCAGTCTACATTAAACTTTTCAAGACTTTTCTCAACACATAAAAATAAGTCATTTCCTGATGTTGTGCCTTTCATGGGCACCATGTCCAAAAGTTCTTCGGTCACATCAAAATTCTCATCGACACCACGAATAAATATAGCTAACTGGGCGGTATTATTTATATCTGTGCTCTCATCAGCTGCAATAGAAAATGCCACAAATGATTTAATTTTTTCACGCAACTTGTCCTGTAAGTTCTCAGCCATATCTTCAACACGCTGACCAACAGTATTCCCGGTTAGACTTACATTTGCAAATGCTTGTTTCTGTTCGGGACATATAATTTCTGCTGCACTCAATAGACACTCTTTTATAAACTCGCCATCTGTAAAAGGTTTTGATGCCGGGCAATTTTTTCACTTAATACATAACTGCATTTCACAGCAGCATCACTTATTTTATTCGCATTCAAAACAAACCCTGTTGAAATTTCAGTCCTTTTTCAGTTCATTAAGTTTTTCATCACGCATCTTTTCCGTGATACTGGTCATAGTTCTTACTATGGTTCGTTTCATAATGGCGTCTTAAGTTGTATTCTTTCGACACAGACACACTTTGTTTGCATATTAAACACGTAGGAGTATTCTTCACTTCCACAAAGAAATATGCTGTCTCCCACTTTTCTTGAAAGACGCGTCCCTCTCGGTCTATCTTGCGTTTTCCCACTTTTGATAGAGACATGGTTACAAGAAATATTTAACTATCATCATTACTATAATAAAACAACAGTGCAAGCGCGATGATAAATGGCAACTGACACTCGGCCTCAGTGTCGGGAGACAACAGGGAGTGGTGGAGACTGTGGCGAACTGGAGAGCGGAGAGCGCATGCCCCGTCTAAAGGCGGCAGACGCTACTCGGCTCCAGCCGATTGTTGCCATGCGAGAATGCGGGCCCAGTGTTGCCAGATCTTCCGATTTTTCAAGAGAAGCCGGAAATCTGGATTTTTATGTGAAATCTTGCGATTTTTAAATGTTGGCAACTAATTTTTTTTTTTTTTTAAAAACACTGTGCGGGCCAAACATAATACGTCTGCGGGCCGGATCCGGCCCGTGGGCCGCCAGTTTGCGACCTCTGCTTTATATAGTTATCTGACACTGAAGGGTTTATACAGTTATAGACAAATGGTTTGTATCACCTAGAAATTTAGGATTGAAACATAATTCAAATAAAAACTACATGATCATAATTTAGATCTTTTATTTAACGTCATGTAATCAAACAAACTACATAATGATATTGCTAAAGTCTACTGGAAGCCGTAAGAGTAGTACAGTGTTTCATGTTAAATTTAAAAATGTCACATTTGTCAGTTTTTTGTTAAGTACAGTAATCCGTCGCGTATCCGCCCGTCATATATCCACCCTAACCGTTTATCCACCATGATCAAGCTCTTCAGCAACGTTAGTTTATTAGTTAGTTTATTATTGAAAATTAGTTCACAGATTGTAGATCCTACCAAACTTTTCGTACACTGTGTTGTATGTGCTCCGTGCCCAACCGTTGCTGGTAGTGTCACGTGAGCTGTTCAGTGTGTTAATATGTAAATAAATCCTGTTCACCTGTGGGGTGTATCAACTTCAACCTCCGTCCCAATCTCCTGCCTGTCACTCAGCAGCGAACGCACACACCCACACGGCTACTCTTTCACAAGCATTAATATCCTGTATCTTTCTAAACAAGGGATTTAGGGGAGCTCCCTAATAAAAGCTGAATCTCAAAACAATAATTTTGCGAATATAGTAATTGTTACAGCTATGTATAATGGTATTTAAAACATGATTCAACTATCCGCCTTTTTACATAGTCAGCCTTACTCTGGCTCTGGTCCCACCGCAGTCGGATATGCGATGGATTACTGTATAAGGAAAACTGCAAAGCGGTATGTAATTTAATATATTAACGTAACATTATTTAGCAGGATTCATTCGAGTTTATGAAGCAAAATGTGTTAATTCTATAGGGTGATGCAAATTTTTTGGCCACAGCCGTCGGTTAGTCCCCATTATTGGTCTAACTTGTTCCTTGTTCCGATCAGTTAAACCAATTACCGGGATCATCTGTTTGGTTCGCTGCAATCAGGATTAAGTTAGTACGGATTTGCAGGATTTTCTAGTCCGCGTTTTAGTCCACTTGATGTGGACTACATCACTGGTATGCTGTTGTTTTGTTCATCTTTTTATTTCGCTCTGTGAGCAAGTTTGTTTTTGTTATAACCTTTAATTTATTTTTGTTGTTTAAAAATAAAACGGCGCACGCGGCGTCTCTTTAACTGCAGTACTACCTGGTGTCAGTTTTTTCCCTTCCTGCTTCTGGCCTGACGTCACCCCAACGTCACCCTGCCACAGGAGGGTAATTGCTTCTCATCAACTTCAGTCTCCAATTAATTTCATGAGTCTTCCTCTCAACACCCCCATGATGAAAGCAGACAACAACATGGCCCTCATTCCTCAGAGGCTGGATTGCCACCGACCAAGGCAGTGTCCGGTTAGGCATGAAGGCACAGCATGCTGAGAATCACTGGGTTACGATTTTAGTCTGCCACAGAACACTGACCCGACCACGTACAACTGTACATCTCTTTCAGGTGAAGCAAGACTTCAAGAGTTGGAAGAAGAACTTGGAAGAATCAAGTGGGACATCGTAGGACTAAGCAAAGTATGGCGGAAAGACGAAGGACTACAAAACTCAAGAGTGGACATCTTCTCTTCTACTGAGGCACTACAGATGGACGAACAGGAGGCGTTGGAATCATCCAAGAGAATCAAGAATAACGTAGTAGAGATTGACAGCACGTCAGAAATGTCCGAAAGACTGATAGTTAAAGTTTCAAGGAAGTATGAACTTCAGGTCATCCAATTCGGTTGAAGAAGTCAAAGAGTTTTATGAAGAAATACAAAAACTACACGAAAATAGGAAGAGCCACTATAAGTTCATCATTGGTGACTTCAACGCCAAAATAGGAGCCCATCAAGAAGACGAGAATTCAGTTGGCAAATTTGGACATGGCGACAGGAACGAGAGGGGTGACAGACTAGTCAAATTTGCAGAGGACAAGAACTTATTCATCATGAACACCTTCTTCCAGAAGAAAACCATCAGGAAATGGACATGGAGAGGACCCAACGGAGTGAAGAATGAAACTGACTACATACTCATCAACAAAAAGCACACCATACAAGATGTCTCAGTACTAAACAATGTTAGCACAGGAAGTGACCACAGACTTGTAAGATGCAAAATACAACTAAACACAGCACTGGAGAGAGCGAAACTCGTGATGACGAAATCCAACACAATCAATGTAGAAATGCTCCAGAAGCAAAGCCTGATGTTTCAACTGGAACTGAAGAAGATATTTAGTGCTCTTCAAGATCTGCAAAAAGATGAAGCAATCAAGGTAAACAAAATCAATGAGGAAGTGACGCAAGTAATTGCAGAAACAGCAAAAAACATCGCTGGAACACAGAGTATAAAATGCGACCAGAAGATCACGCAAGAGACAAAAGACCTCATGAAAAAAAAAGAAGAGAAATGAAACAAACAGAAGCTCTGAAGTCAAAGATTGAATACATTGAGCTCTGCAAGACAGTAAGAAAGCACATTACTGAGGATATACGGTAGTTCAACTGTAGGCTGGTAGAGAAAATTATTGAAAACAACCAAAGCATGAAGAAAGCAAAACAAAGACTAATCGTTGGGGAAAAAAGATTTTAGCAAACAAAAGGACGGGATATGATGAAGACGAGATGGAAAAAATGCAACCTAAGGAAAATGTTCTACCGGAAGAAGTGAAACATACTATCAAACATATGAAGACAGGAAAGGCAGCCAGAGAAGATGGCATAATGATTGACATTGTGAAAGAAGAAGCTGAAGAACTGACAAAAATACTGCCAAGTATTTTTACAGATTGTATTAAGCAAAAGAAAGTGCCAAACAACTGGAACAACGCATTGGTGATACTTTTACATAAGAAAGGAGATAAAGAAGACCTCAAGAACTACAGACCTATTAGCTTACTTCCTATAATCTACAACATTTTTACCAAGATACTCACCAACAGACTTCAAGATAAATTTGACTTGGCACAATCAAGTGAGCAAGCAGGATTTAGGAGTGAATTTAGCACAATAGATCATCTTCAAGTTGTATGGCAAGTGATTCAAACCAGCAACGAGTACGAACTACCACTTTGCTTGGGATTCATCGACTATGAAAAAGCCTTTGACTCTGTTTACACAAGACCTGTATTAAGCTCTCTGAAAAAACAATGAATTGAGAAAGCATACAGACTTGATCAGCACCATATACAAGAATGCAACATCCACAGTAAGACTCCATAAAAACAGCGACAAAATTATCAAGGAGATACAATTTCCCCAAAGCTCTTCACGGCCACCCTAGAAGACATTTTCAAAACACTGGATTGGGAAAATAAGGGGCTGAAGATCAATGGAGCCTACTTGAATCACCTACGATTTGCTGACAACATCCTCATATTTATGTGCCCAGAAGAATTACAAACAACAATATAAGAACTACAAGGAGGATGTGTGGTCCAGTGGTTAAAGAAATGGGTTTGTAACCAGGAGGTCCCTGGTTCAAATCCCACCTCAGCCACTGACTCATTGTGTGACCCTGAGCAAGTCACTTAACCTCCTCGTGCTCCGTCTTTCGGGTGAGACGTAATTGTAAGTGACTCTGCAGCTGATGCATAGTTCACACACCCTAGTCTCTGTAAGTCGCCTTGGATTAAGGCGTCTGCTAAATAAACAAATAATAATAATAATACACAAGCCTAGCATCAAAGCGGGTTTGAAAATGAACGTGAAGAAGACTCAAGTCATGTTCAATAAATATACCACTCCACCAGCAATTTAAGTCAATGGGATCAAGCTTGAAGAAGTCAATAACTACATATACTTAGGACAGTTAGTTTTGGCAACAGAGAACCAAATATGCAAAATCAACAGAAGAGAAAAAATGGGCTGGATTGCATTTGGAAGATTAAGCATGGTTCTGAAAGGGAAACTACCCTTATGCCTCAAGAGGAAAGTCTTCAAACAATGCGTGCTCCTGTGCTATCTTACGGATGCTAAACCTGCAAAATGCAAAAACGATTCAAAAATGACAAACGACTCAACAGAGTATGGAAAGATGCATGCTAGGAATAACAAGAAGAGACAGGAAAAGGAAGGAATGGATAAGAGTGCAAACAAAAGTATACAATGTTATTATAAGAGCGAAAAAACTGAAATGGCAGTGGGCCGGACATGTAGCAAGAAGAACAGACCATCACTAGACCAAGGAGATACAAGACTGGATCCCAAGAGATATAAAGCGACCCAGAAGAAGACCTCCAGGAAGATGGCAAGATGAAATTAGGAATCACGCCAGAGCAACGTGGATGAGGAAAGCAGGCTTTTGTGGAAGAATCTTGGGGAGGCCTTCATCCAGCAGTGGATTGAAAAAGGCTGAAGATGATGATATATATGCACACACACACACACACACACACATACACGCACAGTGGCGGCTCATCATAAGAGGCTACGGAGGCTGCCTATATGTAATTATGTAAAAGTAAAAAAAAGCTTACCCATCGTCATGCTTTCCAAGGTCTATTGTATTGCCATTGGCTAATGTAGCTTCAAAATAGGTGGGATTCTGTGTCTTCCACCTGAAATCACCCTCTGTCTGTCATGTTTTAATGTATTTGTATTGGCTACACAATGCAAGCTTGCGGCTAGCCTCTACCACTCATAATTAGGCTTAATCTTGACGTGTCTGTTGCCAGGCAGGTTATGGGTCACGTGGGCTACTCGCTTAATTTTCGATTTCCATACAGTACATTGTAGATTTTTTAAATTCATATTCTATTTCCTAAATTGGACCTTCTTCGACAGGAACCTTTTTAATTGCTCATGGTACGAAAAAACAAAATGGTTGACTGCGAGTATTCGCAGTTTGGTTTTTCAAACCGGCTCTTCATCTTCCCAGTGGATTTCTGTGGGCTACAGTGATTTGAAAAATCTTCCACGGGCTGTAAAAATATTTTCTTTACAAATTACATCACTCAAGATTCATCAATCAAGTAAGTCCATGATGTTTTTGTTATATTGCTTGCCTTGTGTGCTGCTTATACTATATTACTGTATTACATGTCTTATTCAATTATGAAGTACCTTTTGAAACGTGCAACGTTTTATTGCGTATAATAAAAATATATTTAGCCTCCCCACTTAATAAAGTCAGGAGTTGCTACTAATGCACACACATGTGTTACTGTTAAAGTTAGAAACACTGAAATCTAAGACTATCCAGCCCAAAATTGGTTAATACTAGAATTATAAAGATGATTTAAGAAATAACTTATTTGTGTCATTAACAGTGAAATACAGATGTAGACGGTTTCAGTGTGAAACAAAAAAACGAAAGCTCCCTCAATTTTCAGTAACAAAGAAGTCACAGATTGTATAACATTCTGTCACATGCTTGATTACAATGGTCCCCCAAGAACACCCTATATTAAACATCTCCTCCTTATGTAATATGTGGCTTTACGTGCTTGAAGACAAATCCACCTACCTCAGTCACCTTAGCTGAACCCAAGCAGAGTTTCACACAGGTGAGTATTCGCAGCATTTGAAGTCTTAATGGTATACAATCTTAATATCCCCTAAATACTGAGAACAATATCTTATTTTATTATGCCATACTTTGCGGGGTACAAAAAAAAAAACAGCCAAATATATTAAGATCTTTACATCAAAATGCTTTTTTTTTTTTTTAAGGAAAATCCTTCAATGCTGGTTACTTGTTTTGTAAAATTACATTTTTTGTCATAAAAAAAGTTGAAAATAGCATTTTGGTGTAAAGACCTTAATAATCCTCTTCCATTAAAAGGTTACATTCTTCAAAAAAGCAGTTTCTGTGTGCCTGGATGAACAGTGCAGTATGTGTCTCCTTTGTAATAACTGCACCACCACCTTACCTGCTTTGCCATCAGTCGTGGGATCCATGATGACAAACTCTGGGCGCAGCTTGCTGATGCGTCTTCCCTTGAGAATGGGCACCAGGCCGCCCAGGTACTCCAGGTAGAGTGTGTAGCACGGGCCGCCCACCTCGGGGTTGTCCTCTGTGCGCTTCATAGTGCAGTGCAGCCGCTCATTCCCTGCCGTTGGGTAGCTCACAAAGTCCCGCATATTGTTTGTGTCGGGGATGGGCGGCTGCAATAAGCAAGAGAGTGTTCTCTCTGATAATCAGACAAGAGGAATGACTTGTTCATCAAGCACCAGAGATCTTTTATTTGAAGATGCAGAGCACTTTTTTAAAATGTTTTTGGAATAGTTAGTTATTTAATTCAGGAAGTGTTTAAAATAAATGCATGTAATCAGAAATTCAGAGTAATTCCTTTTAACATGTTATTTAAACGTCAGGTATTAAATGAAACAAGCCGGTTAATAATGTGTTAATTTCGCAACAAGAAAAGCTGCATTTCCATCATCTTTACAATTGAGTACCAATCTATAGCAATGCACGTCTGCAGTGAGTGATTTCAAAAATGAAATATCTGTTTAAATTACTCACGAGTTAAAGCTTTTAGTTTGGGAGTATGGTATTGTCCGTTGCAGCAAGGCACGATTGTATGTTGTACTTTCTATCTGCTAGCCATGTCTTTTGTATAATCTTTAATACCACTTCAATTAATTTGTCTTATATACAGAGTTCTATCAATGTCTAAAACCGATGGGTATCCCATTCTATTGTTTGCAAAAAGTGGCATAACAGAAGCGAGTTGCTGGTACCTTGATTGTTGGTATGAAGGCAGTGATGAGGTCTGAGCAGAGGCGGGACGGCAGTGTCAACTTGCTGATATCCTTCTCTTCATGGAGAGCACTAGCTGTGGCCTGCTGGCACAGGAGTTGCAGATTGGCGACCTTGTGCTCGACCCGAACAACGTACAGCGCCGGTCCACAAGCCAGAAACAGCCGTGAGTCTCTGTGTCCCCAGCATATTGTAGTTATGGGCCGCTGCAAAGAGACAATCATATATCATCACTATGCATCATATTGGTTGATCCGATTGCACAGTTTTGCCAGTGCTTTCAAGGAAGCTTTTAAAACCTCCAGACAGGTAGAAAATCTCTTAGTTTGTCAAGCAAAACATAAAAAATCACCCCTAAGATTGGGTCAATGAGTTGGCCATCCAGATAGCAAAGACTAGCTCGGAGATAAACTAATATGAATACTATTTCTGGGTTTTTATTATTTTTACACATAAGTATTTGTAATGTTTAAAGTACAATGGTAAGTGTGTTTATATTATTGGTTGATGGCACTGGTGAGCTAACCTCCTTAGAATGTAAAAGTGTACCATGCTTGTCCTTAACAGGCAATTTTAGCCTTTTATTTAAATTGCAGAATAACACAGATTTGTATTTTTTTTTTAAATCTGAGATTTTGTTTCTTTTTTTTATTGTGGAAAACTAGGATCCCTGGTTCATGAACCACAATATTAACCCAGATATGCCTGAATTGTTTTCTCTTAGTGTCACAATTTCTTATGAAGCTGACAGTAAGTAACATAAGAAATCACAGAATCAGCGTCAAACCGAATGAAACCCATAAAAAAGCAAACTCAGCTGCCTGGTTTACACATTTTCTACAACACATCAGTATGAAAAACAGTACTTTGGATTTTTTTTTTCTAAAGAGAACATTTGGAAAATAAATATTTTTTAAAACTGCTGTTGCCGAACAGTGAATTTATGGATAGAATTACCTCCAATTCTTCTAGCCCATGGCATCAAAAATACAATGCATGGAAAGTACTAAAATGTAACAGCTAAGAATCATTACATCGGAGGAGGGGGAAGGCATTGCCATGATATAAGTAGAAATAAAATCACTAAACATTCTTACGTAGAGTTGGCTTCTTCTAAAAGAAATGCGTTATAGATTGGTTTCTTCGTTTCATCTTTGAGTATGTACAGTACCGAACCGTCCACTAAATAATATACTGGACTACTCTACACTACACAGAGGCAAATGCATGATAAAAATATATATATATATATATATATATATATATATATATATATATATATATATATATATATATATATATATATATATATATGATTTAAGAATATCTGATTGGCCCCGGAGCACCCACAGAGTTATCACACTCCGCTTTAGGACCAAAGGTATGCCCTGGTTTTCTGCGTGCCTGGGAAAGCCAGAGCTGCCTATATGTAGTTATCAGCGCAGCCAGGTTCCTGCCTACAGCCTGCCCGTTGAGCTTTGACACACGGAGCAGGTTCTCATTAACCAGGCACAGCTCATCCAGCTGTTGTCGTGAGGGCCTGTGACTGCCAGAGAGGGACCCCAGCAAATAGAACTGGTAGGCTACCAGAATACTATTATAGTTGTCCAGCCGTGCGGCAACCGCTTGAGGATCACCTCTGAGACCCTGCATTGCTTGTTGGGACAGCATCCTTGGACAGGAGCGCTAAATTATCCTGTGGCAGAGCAGGGCCCTGCCCTTGGAAATATTGGCAGGGATGGGGTTAAATTCTCCTCCCTGCCTAGGTTTATTGTGTCAGGTGTGAATCATTAGTAATCAATTAGCACCCAGCCACCTGACATAAAAGGAGGCCTCAGATCCTCAGTAAGAGAGAGGTAGCTGAGGAAGCAAGCAGGTTTTTTTTTGTTGCTTGCTGGGTTTTTCTTTGTGTGCTGTTTTTTTATAATTTTGTATTCCAGTGAAGGCAAAGCTCAGCCTGGAAGCCTTATTTTTGTAAGTTTTACTTTATGATTATTGTTTGTGTTTTAAAAACCTTTTGTTTGGCCCTCGTGCCTGTTTATTTTGTGTTTTTTATTTAATAAAAGTCTTTTGTTTGAACTGCAGTCTGTCTCTGGGCCTCATCCCTTGCGCCACCCTGTCACATACCCGTCTGTACTAAAGCGGCAATTGAAGCCTCCACCAGCTTCTCGGCATCATGCACCCTATATAGGGTGTCCACCGACGCGGAAACAGCAGGAGCTGTAGCCTGATGACCCAGGACGACTGGATCTCAAAATGAAAATCTGGGTGCACTGGGGGGACACGGGGGAGGTGGTAGGCTCATAATCAAAGATGGACTGCCTTGCCTTGTCTTGTGCCTTGTCTTGTGTATGCCAGGGCACCTGCAAGACTGCATTAGCCCTGCATTGGCCCTCTTGATCAGCAGTAGAAGCTCTGCTGATAGGGAGAGCTTAACCGCAGAGGACTGCTGTCTGACTCCACGTCCTCAGAGGGGAACGCCAGCTCCTGTTCATCCCCTTCATCTGTGGCCAATCTGTGCTCGTAGCCCCTTGGGGCCCCAAGGGGACAGACGGGTCAGGCAGCGTTGAACGTTCACGCAGTAATTCTGCTAGAACTGTTCTTTGGTGTGAAACAGCTGCTCAGAGCTTTTCCATCTGCTCTGAGTCCGCTGATCGTTTGAACAGTGACTCTTTTCTCTGCTCGGGGGAGGAGAAGGAGAGGCAGAGGAAGATTAGGAAGATTGTGAAGACAGTTCCCTGCGTGGGCTACTTTCAGGTGCGTCATCCGGTCTCCCTTGGCACACAGCCATGAGGTAAAGATGCAACCACCTCTGTAACAGAGGGTGATGGGGAAGAGCGCTGTGCAGGAGTGAGGGACGCAGAATGCTCTGTAGAGCTGCGAGAGAGATGTTTCTCCAGCGTGCGCTTAGAGAAAGGTGCACAAAACTTGCAGTGCCTCCTTAGCGTGTTCTGGCCCCAGGCAGGAAGAGCATCTGCCGTGCTTGTCCTTAACAGGCAGACTGGCCTTGTATGTGTTGCAGGGATAAAACCCAGGCATGATGCAAGAAGCAAGCAATGCAGTGTACAGTATACAGACGTACAGGTGCTGCCTCAATCTGCTTATAGATAGCAACCGGTCAGGCCAAGACCGAACAAGACCGTTTTGGTACCGGACCAGGGGCGTAAGCACTGGTCGGTAGTGGGCCCTGTAGGCCCTGGTAGAAACCGGGTCGGTACTTGATCGGTTCAGTGACTTTAGCACCGGGCCAGTATGGAACGGTACCGGGACAATACCGTGTCGGTTATGTACCGGTTCGGTGACTTTAGCACCGGGTCAGAACCAGTTCGGTACTGGGTTGGTTCGACATCGGTTCAGTGACTTTAGCACCAGGTCAGTACGGTATGGGGTCGGAAACCGGGACGGTACCAGGTCGGGGTGGTACTGGGGAGGTTCAGTGCCTTTAGCACTGGGTTGGCACCGGTGCAGTAACCTCAGTCCCGGTTCGGTACTGGGTTGGGAGAACGGAGCGGGCCGGTGACCTCGGTTACAGTACTGTACGGGTCCACCGGTTCACAGTTACCACGGGTAGCAATGTACAGGGATGTCCACCTGTGCAAGCCCCTGGTCAGTACCACCACACAAGACTGAGGGAAGCCTGCTTGTTAGAGGTACTAACAGCCTTTCGCAATGCTGATGCAAAAGCAGTCACCAAAGCGGCAGCAAGATACTGTGGGAGAGACTGAAAACAATCTCAACCGAACCACTTATCTTGGTCCAGCAGCTGTGCGAGTATTTCTGTTAAAAAAACACAGAAAATACAACAGGAGAGAAATATTTCTCCACAGAAAACAATAACACAATTACAGTTCACAAAATAAAGGTTTCGTAATTTAAAAACGAGAATTGAGTTTAACTCCAGCTGGAGCTATGCAGTCTGGGGGGAGAACAAAGACAGACGACTTATGTTGCTTGATCCCTTGGAAGGAGCAACTCAAACAGCTGGCTTCATGCAGCGCACAAGGCCGCTGCGGGACGTAACAAACAGGCTGCAGTTCACAATATACTCGTAATTATTTAAAAAAAAAAAAACTATTGCAACGTAAATATATTATTGCATAAATTATGTAAAACACTAATTAGCAAAAATTATACAGTCATAATCAACAAGTACTTATCTGATACCAGGCTCCTCCTGTCAGGTCAGTCTTGAAAGGAAAAATGGCACTGAGATCTGTGCTCACAGTCTTCTTATGTCCACGGGGCGAGCCATGACTGTGTCACAGGTTTGGTCAAGCAGCTTTGGTATAATTATTCAAGTTTCCGGGTCTTTAGGAGGTAAATACCCATGCGGAAATGGTTACATTTCGTACTTGAATGAGAACTGTACATTCTCCCATTCAATATAACTAAACCAAAAGCCATCTATTGTGTGTCCCTGTTCTGTCCCTTTTAAGCCATCTATGACATCTCCTCTTTTAAACTTGACTGAATCTGTAAATTTCAGAAACTGCTTTGGCTCAGTCATTTGAAGTACAGTGTTTCTGGCTCATCATGAGCTGCTAGACTAAACAGAGCACTCACTTATAAATTATTCATTTACGGGAAACTCAGTTATTCAAAAGACAAACACACAAAATGCTTTGCTTCCAAGTGCAAGGGTAAATAATGATTTTCTTTCCAACAGCAAATCAACCCAACAAAAATATTTCTGACTGTGCAATCCTGCCACACACACTTACAAATCTCACCTACAAACTCACTAAAACAAAGTACATCTGCACTCATTCAAGATACAGCAGCCTGTCTCTGCAGGGGAAGGACCTTTTTACAGTACAGTAGCTGAATCAGAACTTATACATGTTAATGATGTAAACTATAAATGCAGTTAGGTTTGGTATATTATGTAGCTATTGTTTTCCATTACCTTACTGTGTGGTACTAAGGGCGAACAAACAAAGTAATAACACAATTTTTAAAAAGGTTACACCATCTACAGTTACAGTTGCACACCCCTAAAGGTCACTTCTTAAACCATCTCACTTCAGAAACGCAGCTTTTTAAGTGGCTGAAATAGAACATTATTTAGTAAGCCGGTTAAATATCAATTCAAGCTGAAAACTATAGGGAATGACAGAGAACACGCAATTACGACAATAAACAGGTAAGAAATTAAGTATTAAAAATGACCCGTTTCACCTTGAGAACTCATTGCCTATGCCTTCTGTATTTTTGGGTCCCTAAGCTAAAATTAGAGTTTTAAAGAGTGCACACTGTAATTCTATTATTTTTTCAATCATCCCTTTATAATACAGAACTTGCCATCCAACACAGGATCGATAGCCCTGCCCACCAGTCTTGAGTCGTGAGTCTTGAGCACTGCTATATTTAAATTGTAACTATCTCAACAATGCCAGAACATCGTGTTCCTTTCCAGCACTTTTTGTTTGTTTTATTTATAAACTAAGAAACTAAGTGGATATAATATTGTTCTAGTTTTCAGACTACAACCGTCATTATCAATGCATGTGTTGTTTTGATGTGATAGCACTAGCACAAGTTTAGGTGGGCGATGCTGCGTGAGTAGAGGTTTATGACTGGTCACCAACCTCTGAACCATAAAGTAATGGGGATTATGCAATCAGGTTGGTTTCTGTACTTTATTCAATCTCTACATGTCATGTCAAAAACACACTGCCACTGCAATGTATGCAAGCCATTTTCTAGAAAGGGAATCCCAGAGCAATCTACGCTGCCATGAAGGTCTTCCGGTTCACATTTAAACAATTATTTGTGTTCTTACTCTAACTATGTTCTCAAGACACACGTCTTCAGACAACACCAGCAAAACTCAACTCTTCCCTTCTGGACAATATAGCACTCTGCCTTTAATGCACTTTTACTTGCACTTATCTGCTCCCTATTTTACTGTATTTAATTCTGCACTTAACCCAATCTGTAGTATTTTGTATTTCACTTGAACTCGTATCTAACCCTGATGTAACTATCAACACTGTTATCTGCTCTTGAACTGCCCTGACATCAAATCATACTGTGTTTTGTATTTGCTCTTATTAGAACTAAAGTCATTGTATTTTGTATCTTGCTCTTAATTGTACTGTAATTCTTGATATGCATTTTTTGTATACAAGCGTAAGTCGCCCTGGGTAAGGGCGTTTGCTAAGAAATACATAAGAAGAAGTTGTTCTTCTGCTTGGTCATCTAGGTTGTAATGTCTATACCGACATCTTAAATGGACCCTGACGAGCTGTTTATGCCATTTTTCTTCTTGAGATTTCACAGCAGTTACAGTGTACTCCCCTGTGGTATCAGAACTGCGGCAGCTATGACTGTGGGTTCAGGTGACATGCAGCGCTGCACTTTCTTTTGCTTATCACTCATTACTTCTAACTTATCTGCAGGTCGGTTCTAGGTAACGAAACAGTGAAGCTAGGTAAAGTGACACAATAAACACCAATTTCCGCTAGACAGAAAAAATACCTTATCTTTAAGCAAATGAGCAAACAATTACTGGATTTTTATTAATTTTATTTAATATGTGGCTGTTGATTTAACTGAGAATCATTAATATAATGTTGCTGTATCGGTATTACTGGCCATGAAAAACATTTTAAAATACCCTTTCAAGAAACAAAATGAAAAATATTCAATCTTGTTGTACTTAAAATTAAAGACTTTAAATTAAATAATGGATGTGTGTATTATTGCATTCTAGAAATACTGTAATCAGTTTCCAAGTCAAATACAAAAAAAATATTATTATTATTATTATTACTATTATTATTATTCCCAAAGCTAAGCAAAGCTTCAAAACATTATTAACACATAGGCTTGGAACGATTCGATTTTTTTAGCGGTAAATTACAGTAAACAATGATTTCACTGCACACATATAAATAATTTAATCGATAATAATCGAAATTTACAGATAGGCAAATTAAGAAAAATGCTGCTTGCGAGTCCCACCTTAATGTGTATAAAACATGTTGTAATGAATGCTGCATAAAGCATGTATTTACAGATCTGCTAAAAGTTAGGCTCTGGCATTAGCGGACTGGAGCTGCAGATAGTTTAAGCAGCACTCATTAAATTGGGGTCAAAATTGAGGAAAAGCATAAATGCAATTACGTTTCTGGCAGGCGGCTCAACAGCACTGTACAGTAACATAGGCCAAGTTTGTTGTTCTATTTCAATAATGTGTCGCAAAAGAAAATCACTGGAGGAATATTGCAGTGAATACCCTGACCATGAATTTGAAAGAAACTCAAGCAAAGAATCGCAAAAATTATAAAGTTATAAACAATTCTACCTAGAACCGCCACGTGGGTCAATGTGACCCATGCATTACAATACATGTCTTTTTTTAATATAACGTAAGATATTACTTTTTTTTTTTTGTAAATGCAGCAAACAAGACACACCCCCTCCTCCTAACACACGTGTTTTTTTTTTATTTTTATTTCAAGCCTTTCTTTGTTTGTAGACTGACTATGAGACAGAGATTGCTATGATTGTGGATTTGTGGATTTGTCAAGATGCAAACTTACTGAAAGCCTAGTTGCTTATTTTTCAGTGTACCTGGAGACAACAATCCTTCATTTTGTTCCACAAATGCAACTGGGAATATATCAGAAGGAAATATTTAATCTTGAAAGTAGTCATTTTGACTGGAATACGTCAAGCTGCACTCGGATGCATACAGCAAACTGGAATGACAGGTAGGATAACAACTTTGGTGCCTAATATGAAACGTATGTTATATATACTTTTTTATATATTGCTGTAACAGGGGGAGACCTGTACTGACTCTTCTGATGTGTTCGAAGTGCTGCAGGAAGAGGGCAGCAGCCCGTCAATATTCGCCTGTCAGTCATGGCAGTGACACGGAGAGGTGGGAGAGTGGGTGTGCGGGCTTTCCCTCTCTCTGAATGGCTGAGCGGCGGGTCTTGGGGGATTGCTGGCCCTATAAAATAACATTCTGCTGTTCCCTCAGGTCTGCCCTTTGAGAGAAAACAGACGCGGCGGACGCACTGGTCCCGATCCCAACACGGCCGGGAGGAAACCACAAAAGAAATAAAAAAGAAAAGAAAGGGAACAGGGTTAGCGGGAAACCGTGGGCAGACCCCATCAGTATTTGTTTTAGCAGTCTGAGGGAGCGCGAGGGTAGGATCGGAGACCCGGACCGGCGGGTAGCGACGGTCGGGGTGAAGCTGCCAAGTGCAGCACCTTTGTTTGTAGTTTTGATTACTGTGTTTTATTTTCCTTGTTCTTTTCTCCTTTTGCTTATTTTTTGTTTGAGCACCTGCGAGTGCGCCTATAATTTAGAAAGGTACCACCCTGGTATCTCTGTGGTTCTGTCTATCATTGTTGATAGGCAGACCACAGACAACAGCGCCTCTGCGGGCCAGAACGTGGAACTGCCCCACTAAAATAAAACTGGGCACCTGTGCGGTGCTGTCAAAATCACCTGTGTCTCCCGTGTGTCAGTGAATTGCCCACCACCCTTCCACAATTACTATTAGAAAAAAAAAACATTTTGGTTTTACAGGTTTGTATGTACCAGTTTACATGTGTTTACACAATAGTGTTCAATGGAACTGTGCCTGTGTTTACAACACAGCTCCTGAATGCAGGCACAGTCAGCTGGCAGACACCTACGCTCCTCCATAGAGAACAATGCAGCCGTCATACCGGAAGTAGTGTTACATTTTCTTTTTATGTAGTATTAGAAACAATGATTTCGGTTTTATAGTTCTGTGTGTACATGTACCCGTTTACACCAGTACACGGGTATATGTACATAACCGTTTCTTTTGAAATGTATATTTTATTATATGTTTTCACTGTTTGCTTTCGTGCTGTATATGCGCTTATTTTAAAAATAAAGCCTTTATGTTTAATTTTCCGGTGTTTCTGCGATGCAAATGTTAGATATGATGTTCATGAATAAAACTTTTCAGTTGTATCCGATAGTATGTCTATAATTTTCATAACGAAGCAGTTTAAAAATGTATGGGTCACAGTGACCCAGGTGGCGGTTCTAGGTAGTTTTACTGAATTGCATTAATTTAATAATTTGTAAAGCTTTGTCGTTTTGTGACAGAATAGGTTACTAGCTATACATCATCAGTAGGTACTAGAATATTAACTTTATTCTATACATTATTAAAGGTACAGTAATTGTTATTAACCCTTTGAGTAGTACGAACGTACCGGTATGTTCTCTGCTCTCTGGTCCCCAGGGAGTACAAACGTACCGGTACGTTCTGCAACTTTAAACTTGAATTACTGAGCCTACACAACCTCTGATAACATGATATTGTAACAATAGGTTTCTGTAACACCTTTTATTGGTCTCTTCCGCCCTCTGCTAGATATTGACTGAATTACATACAATAAACCATCACAAAAATGTCAGCTATGTCTGTAAACTGGCAAAAATCGCTCGGTGAGAAAGAAGTATTAGAAATAATACTGAATTCAGATTCCGATTTAAATTCAAATAAGTACAATTCTTCCACTGAATCGGATGTCAGCGAGTGTGTCAGTGAAGACAGCAAAGAGGCAGCTCCATGCTTCAAGGAGTATCATACGCTGAAGCATTAGACACTCTAACTCCCTCCGCCACCACAACCTGTTTACCCGGATATGATTTATTCAGGTCGCTCTCTCTCGCCCTTTTTTTTTTTTGTTAGGACATGTTGTTGTGGTTGTTCCAACCCGTTGTTTATTGTCTACCTGTTATTTTTTAGTCAAAACCTTTCCCTATGACAAAATAAAACATATTTATTTGTTTGATTTATTTGTGGTAAAACATTATTTGTCTGTATTTCATCAGTGTTCATTACATACATACAAACATATAGCTTTCAGCTTGTTTGTACGTTGTACTCGTAATAATCAAGTGAATGCAGAAGACAGAAAAAAAAATCACTCCCGTAAGACCGGCAGTGCATTTTAGAACTCACTACTCAAAGGGTTAATACCTGTTCGATTATCCATACAAATCGATTATACAAACTACTATCGGTCCCAATTAGTTTGGATAATTGACTCTCTACTGTATAGCCTGTTGAAAAAAAAAAAAGCTAAATGTGTTTATGGTTTCTGAAAAAAAAGGACACATAATGCAACTGTCACCATTTTAAATTGATAAAATAGAAAAAAGCTTAAAATAAACATCGATATTATCTGTCGAAATTATACAAAAAATTTCAATCTAATTCTGCCAAGCCTATTAACACATTTGAAAGAAAAGAGACTTTTACCCACAAGATGGTGCTGTTTCAAGAGGGTGCACCTGGTAGGCTCAACAAATATTTCACAAGGAAGTTGTTTAAAAAATGATTATATCACAATGATCTCTGGGTAAGAGATTGGTTTGTTCTGCTGACCCAAGCAACATAGAAGAAACCAGGAGTTCACTTTGTGTGTGGAGTTTATCATACGAGGTAAAAAATTCTGTTCTGTCAATTGTGCCCTAAGAGCATCCCCTCTCACCTGGGCTGGGGTCTCCAGTGTGTAGATATGCTCTCCACGGACGTTGTAAAATTTAACAAGCGCGTTCCTTAAGAGGGGGGCACAACCGGGGTCTGTTGGAAGGCTCTGTCTCTCAATCCCTGCCACTGCCAGAAGATCTCCCTGTGAGCACCACTGAATAACGACATCTGATAATAAACACAGAGAAACAACTTAAATAACATAAACACTTACCAAATCTTTTTCAATACAGTCGGTAAGTGTATTCATGACACAGATAGGCAAGAATGGTTAAAGATGATCAAGCCAAATTTTACTGAAAAGTCTTTTTTTATGTATTTATTTATTTAATTTTGGTGACTTTAGTATATACGTACCCTTCAGTCCTGAGCGGATAACAGCAGGAGACAGGTCATCATAGTTGTTCATTAGACTGATGTCGCCGGAAGTAAAGCTGACTGTTAGCAGGGGTTTTATGTTCTGTACTGGAATTGGATAGACAGTCGGACCATCTAGGAAATCAAATAGCCATTCATTAATAATGATAAAAAACAAACATTCAACCAGAATAAGAGTTGATAACTGGGTCAGGTTCCTTTTTTTAACTACTGGAAGTTCTTGAGGGTCAAAAAGGTCTCCACCCTTTTATCTAACTAAATGTTTTTTCTCTAAATTGATGGAAAAAAGTCACTTTACATATGTTCCAAGCTATTCATTATTAGTTGTTCATATAAATGCTAAACTAAAAGCTGTTTGCATCGAACAAGTAAGTTATACAGTATGTAATGAATACAATCAATATACATACTGTATTATTAAATTATTATTGGGCAGATTTGAACAAGGACACATTCCTGTCAGCAATAAGGGATTTGTGCACGTATAGTGATTGTGTGCAAGGTCATTAACAGTGCACAGTGAACCCTGGGGCTGCGCTTCTTAGTCTTAAACACCAAACTGTTCTTGTTGTGTGTTGAGTATTCTTTTAATTCACATTTCACATATTTCAATTTTTTGTCTCTGCTCAAGCTTTACACTCTAGACTAGTGGTTCTCAAACTTTTTGACCTCGCCCCCCTTCCTCTTGTCTGTGGTACTTGAATTTTGGCTGTTACTGTGACAAAGACAGAAAGAGTCTAAACTGTAAATCGCCCTCCTGACCAGAAAGGGCTCTGTGTAAGGCGGAAGGTATGCTTCCCCGTAGACTGGTCGACTCGACGGTGGGCAGAAACCGAAGTCGGCCATCTTGGTGGAAGCGCCAGAGCTGCACATACACAAAACAAATCCACTGCGATCGGCTACAGGGCAGGGAGCGATTGGAGAAAGGCTGGTGCCGGGCTGATACTCCCCCTTACGCTGAAACTAATCATCCAGCCGGAGCATGTATTTTGTTATTTTTGTTTCTGCAGATGCGTAGCACGGAGATCGGGAGTTGCAGCCTGGAAGCCAGCTCACCATTACAATTCACTGTTTCACTGCACAGCACAGCAACCATCACAAAGCACAGTTTCGTGCACGGAGGATTGTGGTTACTGCAAACCCGCCGTGTTTTTGGACTTGTTTTCTTTTGTAAATAATTCAATCATTTAAACAAACACAGACTGTTCTGGGAGTATTACAGTGTACTGTGTGTATTATTTGATATTCACCACTCACCGCCCTGTCACAGTTACTTAATTCAATCCTTGTAACGGCTAGATGAATCGGCTAGATTCACAGTCCCCGATTAGCACTGATCTTGGACAACTGATAACAATACATAAAAACAATTTTAAAAAATCTTAATTGGCTTTTTTGTGCATATTTTCGAATAAGGATCGGGATTTTCTTTGCACTGTATGTTTTGCAAAGTGAAGTAAATGAGGTCTTTTTGGCCTTGTTCGTGACGTCTTTCTTTAAACAAGGATTATATGAATACTGCTCAGCTACAGCCCAGTCACCTACAACAGTAGAAGTGACAAGTTCAGCCAAGAATAATGTGTTTGTTGCAGTATCTTTCTACCAGAACCCTGTAATTATAGCTTGAGGAGACATTGTCAGGTGTCTTCCAGCGCTAAGGCATTACAGTAGCTCCTTCCAACCTTTCCAAGTTGCCTAAAATTGAGCTATTTTTATTATTTTTTAAGATTAATCAATTTGTCACAAGCTATGCCCTAACAAAAGCAAACATTTGTCATTCTCTTTGAACCATGTAAAGCTGGGTGCTGCCCTGACAGCAATACCTTTTCTAAAACATACATCCTTGCTTTTCAACCCCCATCAACTGTACTCTCTTAGACCTACCATGGCTATTTAAAAAAAAAAAAAAAAAAAAACACATCATGATACCTTGTGGTGGGGAATAGTCATCTGAGTCAGTGTCACTCTCACTGCTGTCCTCCACCAGGAAGCTGGGGTAGTTCCAGGACATGCTCACAATGCCGTCCGACTCGTGGAGGAGTATGTGAGCCAGCATCCGCCCGTGGCAGTCCATCACGATCACCTGGCACATTCATGTGCCAAACAGCACCTGTAGGGGAAGACAACAAGACCAAGCTTTCACTTGGAAGCCTGATCACCAGGGTCATCTGGAGACTTTGTGCAGCAAATAAAACAAGTTTTTCCTTCCAGTCACTAAACACCAAGAAAGCAATTTAGAAAGCACTGTTTTTAGAAAGCTATTTAGAAAGCACTGTTTTTAGTGCAGCCTAGCTGAAAATCTCTGCTCGTAAAAGGCTACCCACATCTCCCTCACAAAACTTGCTTATCTCACCAAGGATTAAACTGAACAGCACACTGTTCTGGTGGCTCACACTAGTGACTCCTCAACCACCTTTTAAAAAACACAGATTGAGTGAATGCATGTTCGTGTTTTCAGCCTTCTTAAGTCTATTTTTGTAACACATTAGTGGAATCTGGTTGTGCACATCTCATTTGAATATGCATGTACTAAAGAACTAGACAATAGTAAGATTAGACATACAGTAGAATAATGGTTGTTCAAGTAGCTCCATTCCTAGTATTTAGAAACTGACCCAGTAGTCATCATTAATACAACAAATGGAAATTAATCCTGTGTCTGTTTGGATGTTGAATTTGCCTGTAAGAATAATAACCACCTAGTGATGGCTGCCATTTAAAGAGCAGATAGCTTCAAATGACATTCTAACATTTTTTAATTTCACTTTCCATTTACCATTATTATATTTGAGTGCCATTGTTTGAATATTGAGTTTTGTTAAATTGTTCTGTATGACCTTGGGAAAGTGCTTTAAACTGTTTTGAAAACGTTTCCATTACTTCTAATTTCTCTTGCACTTCTTCTTTCACAGTGAGTTTCCATGGCTACCAGGAGCATCCAATCTTGACCCCTCACTGAACCTGCTTTGTTTTTAGAAAATGCAGCTTCTGCCTCTAGTCGAGTAATAATTGGATGCATCAATTTAACAGTATTATCGTAACACTAACCTTTTATCTAATTTCTGTACTGTACTTGTTAGCTCAGACACAGGAATCATTAACAGAATCTGATGATTTGGGTTTAGAACAGCATCACTGACATTTTGTCTAAAACTAAGGAAGGATTGCAAATATCATAGAAAGGCAAGAAAAACAAAAAGGAAAAGAAAATGTAAGCTGCCTGCTCCATGTCAGGCAACAAGTTATCAAAATCAGAGTCAGTGCTGTGTTCGTGGTGTCATGGAAACTAATGCAGGAGCATCGATGGGCAGAATGGGCTCTCGTACATACGCTTTCTTATGTTCTAATCCACCAGACAACATCAATAAACTCAAATGTATGTGCTCTACTTATTAACTCTGCTTTTATAAATAAGACACACAGTCCAGCTGTTGGCATAATACAGAATAAAAATCCCTAATAGCAAAACATAATCACAACCCAACAGAATTATCTATGGCTCTTAATGACGTGCTACATTACCCATAATACAGTGTTTTTTTTGTTTTGTTCTGTTTTTTAATTTATACAGTTGAGTGTATTCAAAATACGACACAATTAGTTAAATATAGCTTCAGCCCGGAGTTTCAGCATTTGTATTCAGACTAACAGCTCTGTTATAGTTTAGCCATAATGTTGTCACGTTAAAAAAAAATGATAAATCTGAATACCTCATTACAGGGCTAAATGAGCTGTAAACTGATTAAACCAAAAATCTTTCACAGCCATTAAACACCTGCCTAAAATCCTGTATCTATTAATACAGCTACCAACCGTTTGGTCTGTGCACATCAGATTAAAAAACTCCCTGTGGCAGAGCAGGGCTCTGCCCTTTGAAATACTGGCAGGGATGGAGTTAAATTCTCCTCCCTGCCCAGGTTGATTGTGTCAGGTGGGAGCAATTAAACAATTAATAATCCAATTAAACACTCAGCCACCTGGCATAAAAGGAGGCCTCAGCCTCCCACAGGGGGAGAGGGAGAGAAGAAGCAAGAGTGTTTTTCTGTGTGTGCTGGTTTTGTTTGTTTTTGGTAAACCAGTGAAGGCAATGTCCAGCCTGGAAGCCGTATTTTTGTAAGTTTTTTTTTTTGTGCTTATTGTCTATTATTTCTTTTTAAAACCTTTTTGTTTGGCCCTCGTGCCGGTTTATTTTGTATTTTTGTATATTAAAAGCTTTATTTTTGAACTTTCACACTGTCTTTGAGTCTCACCCTCTGTCATCCTGTCACACTCCCAAAAAACAGATCAATGATATTAGTTGAAATATTTTGTAGTTCATATCTTCTCATCGTTTCATTAATTTTATTATGCCTTGATCAGATATTCTCTTTTTTATATAGATACTTCACTTATGCATATACATTGGGGGCTACATGTTTCAGAAAAGACAGTTAGATTTACATTACAACCCCAAATCACTATCTTTCTTGAAAGACCATAATCACCGTTCATTTTTGCTGATGTGGACAACACAGCTCTGATCAGCAGTTATATCCCGTTTCCATACCACCGGACATGATGGAGAATGCTTTCTGAGATCTGTGTCTGGATCACAGTAGATAAATTGTCACCCTGGAATTAAAGGGTTCTAACAGTTTCAGTACATTTTTAATTATGAAAGTCCCTTGTGATCAAAAGGTGTCCCTTATAAAAGAAAAAGAAGAAAAAGTAGTACCTGTTGGTCATCCGGTGTCCATATTCCACAAGTTATCTGGCTCTCCAGGTTGATCTCTGAAGACCAGTGCCTTTGTCCACTAACCGACCCAACCAGTACAAAGCCATCCCGGTATGAAATAAGAGCTTGGGTCCCATCATGGCTCCACGTAAAGTCGCTCACCTTCAGAACAAACCAAGGCAAAACTTAAAACCAATTTGTGCCACGATTATTATGTTCAAATTAGCACTACGATATAACAAATGTGTATCACTGTTCAAGAAAGCTTTTTCTGTTAACATAGTATCTACTAAACAAGCAGTATGGGTAAAGTTAAAGCAGTTAGACAGGGTTTGTACACTATTTTTCCAAGTGAAATCAAGTGTAATAATAATAGGTTTGTTTTCATCTTAAAAATAATAAGTCAGTCTTCTTCAGGTAATCTTCAATCAAAAGAGTTTATTTCAGGAACAAAGCAAATCCAAAGACAGTACAGAAGCATGTGATTACGGTCTCGACAGGTAGCATTCGAGCTGCAAAGCTGCAGGTAAAAATCTACAGGTCTCGATAGATGGAATCTTGAGCAATGAAATACAAGTTACATATATTAATATACAGGGCAGGTTACATCCCACAGGTAGTGGAAATCACCTACTTTCACCAATGAACAGTTGGCTCCCCCTTCACTAGAGGTGCGCCAGCAGGCGCTTTGAGATGCGCCAACAGAGGCACAGCGCGCCACTCCTAGCAGTAGTTTGTGGATTAGAACCAGTTTTACTGGGTTGATTATGGTTCGCACCTATGATTAAATATTAATATTTTAAGTAGAAACAACTCATGCATAACGAAGAGTCATCCACCCAATGTCACAAATTGCTCTTTGAGTCATAAAAAAATAGTTTCTTATCATGACTTTCAGACATGGAGGCACCTCAAACTAGGAGCAAATTTACATAATTACAAGGACAGGACAATGCTAAGCAGTATATTAAAACCGTACACAAGGACTTTCAAGCAAGTTCCATGACCACACACATTATAATTTCCAGGACCAAAAAATAATGTCATGCTACGATGCACAAGCGTTTTACAGTCAAAACTGCAACTGCAGTTACTCCAGCTGTATCACAATAAATAAAACTATAATGGCAGTTCTCACAACTTACAGTACCAGGACCACTGTTTTTAATCTGATGAGATCAAATGCGGTAGGTCCAGGGAAAAAAAGATATTCAGAATATTGTGTAAAATTATATTGTCCAGAACTGTCGGCAGATAGTCTTTAAAAATAAATGTAAAAGCAATAAAAATTGCACTGATACAGTTCTTAAATTGGCGATGAATAAAAAATAACTGAGCATTTGTGTAATTCGTAAAAAAAGGGCATCGTGGTGATTGCAGTTCTGCTCTGGAGATGACCTCATAAATCGAAAGGAATAGAAAAAAACATGGATGATAAAAATACCCAAAAATAACCAAACCACCAAAGACAACATTTACCTACTAGATGCTTTCAAAACAAGCCACATTTGGCTGGAAAACCACCAATCTGGCATCACTGATCAAGGGGGAGTAGCCTAAAAGTCGCATGTTCAATGTACAAATAAAACGTGAATTTGTATCATTTCTTTTAGAAAAATCTAGAATTGAATTGGCGTTCCGGGACTTTAAGATGTAGGATTACACTGCTGTATGTAAGGTTGGTGGTACCACCAGTATATTTTACTTCAGCCTTGCATAAACAACATACCGCAATGTTTGATGCTATACAGCAGGGTTCCTCGATCCTTTTGGCCCGTAGAACATCAGCTGTCCTTCATTACAAAAGCTGAAATTGCTGATACACAAGACTGTAATGTCGCCGCTATCTACTGGGTATTTGTTTCCCCTAACAAGCTTTTTTTTTTTGGCAACCTAATCAGGAACAAGTCAGCTGATTGGCCAGCTTTCATTCTGATGAGATTTTATTTTGGCGTGCGTCACAAATCTCATCTAGCTTAGTGTTCAAATCTCCCATTTAGCTTAGTGTTAGTGCGATATGAAAACAGCGGTATGGAGTAATATAATAGTGCGGATAAACTATCTGAATATTCTTACAAACATTGCTGCACATTAATTTGAAGGCAAAAATCCACATCTGTGTTTAAAATGGCATTAACACAACATCAACAAAGTGATGCTTCAGATTTGGCAAGTGAGTCAGAATCGGGGGATGCACATCACTCGAAAATGCTTCACACTTTCCAGACACTGGCCAAACTAGCAAGGTAAATGTTACCTATAGTGATCAACGTTTTGTTTTGTTGTGACCCTATTTTCTGTTATGAGGAGAGTAATAAACAAAAACCAAAATGGTGTTTTTTTTCTTTGTGCAATGCCCTCTTTTCCACATTTATTTCTTGAAGAGTTTATTTAAAGTTAAGTTTGACAGTTTTCACTTGTGTGCACAGCTTTAAAAAAAAACACGTCAGTAATACTATTACAGTACTTTATGAAAATGTGTCATTTGCCACTTTGTTTATTGCGAAGAAACTACAATGGCAGGGATAAAAAACAGAAAAAAGTGATGTCTACTTATGTACTGTTTCTGCCTGAAATACACACATGAAAAAGTGTATAATTTTAAGTTTGACATCCTCTGCTTTATAGTTAATTCAGTGGAGCTAAGTAAAGCCTTCACAACCTATTATGGAATATTACAGTTTTACATATAGTTTTAGTATAAATAGTAGGCTATTGGAAATCGCTTTAATTTCGCTCGATTTAGCTTGGAATTGTGCAGCATGTGATTAGAACATGAAAATGAAAGTAGTTTTTGTATTCATTTAATTTAAATATGTTAGCAATGTACTTTAGCTTAGGTATTGTATGAAGTTATATGATTGATTACCCTATTACGTTTGACCTGTTGTCAGAGCCATTTTTTTATTTAATCTTGCAAAACACCAACACAAAACTGTATAAATGGGTAATTGTATGTAAAATAATGTGATATCTGTATAATGTGAAATAATGTATAATGTGATATCTTGTAACAATTGTAAGTTGCCCTGGATAAGGGCGTCTGCTAAGAAATAAATAATAATAATAATAATAATAATAATAATAATAATAATAATAATAATAATGTTTGTCTCCAGAAATTTATTATAGAAAGGCCTGGGGAGAGGGGCTGCTGTATGTTTTAAAATGAGAAACAGTTTATTATAGAAATACATGAACATGCACTTAAATTTATTTTCCCTCTGTTTACTGTCATGCTATGTATTTAATTTAGAAACTTTTCATTTACATTTAAACACATTGGAACATGCATATTTAGACACCGTGCTACACATTTAATCAGATGCTTAATAAGATACTTATACAACATAAAGTGACCACTAATTGACGTGCGCTCATTAGTTAACTTGAATGCTTGCTGCACAGTCACTTTCAGAACATTTTCTAGTTTTAATAAAATTAAAACGAATAACATGCTGTTTTAATAGCATTACAGTGGGATTTGTATAATTATTTGTTTGCATGATGTTGTTTGAATATTGTCAGAAAAATATGAGGAAAATGGCATAATCAAATTATTAAATGGCATTGTATCATTGTAAGTAGTTATTTCTGAGATGTATAAGTTGATTGGTGCCAGTGTAGTGTTGTAAAGTTCTGTTACTATATGTAAAGTGTGATTGGATAGTCAGATTTTCATGACCATTTAAACAACCCCCCACCAGTACACACATCTTGAGCGCCTTGTGGCCCCCCAAGGTTTGGACATTGCCTTATCTGGCCTACCAGAAAATGTAATTGAGTACCCCTGCTATACAGCCATCCCTTTTAGACGTTTTTATTAGGAAATGATTCCACACATGTGACTTTGCTGTGCAGAATTTAAGCAGCTCAAAATCTCTGTGTGCTTCTACCATATTTTCTTTTGTGTTAGCACTGCTCGCATTACGAGTTCTCGCTGGAAGTGATTATCTTGCAAGGTAATAGCTGACATTTTCCAGTAGATGTTTCCCTGAATCAGTTTAACCAAAAATACCGGTGGTGTTGTTCAAATACCGGTTATTGTTTTGCCTGCTGAATATCGCAATATACCGATATATCGGAATCATTGCACAACCCTACCTTATTTGCGAAAAATATCTATCTGTGGTATTGGAAAACTGTACGTATCAAACAATACTGTATGTATTAAACTGTACGTATTAAACACAAAAGACCTGCCTGTGGAACAGGAAAACTGCGCATATTAAATGCAAAACATCTGCCTGTGGAACAGGAAAACTGTACGTATTAAACAGTATATAAGTTATAAACAAGTCTGTTTTAACCAGAGTAATTCCCCATTAAAACCCATGTTGTTTGGCAGGGACATGCCTCCTCAATATGTAAACTGAACTCCGTTCTAACAGGATTCGTTAGAAGTGGAGTGCTCCTGTATATTTGATTAAAAAAATATTAACTGACAATCTTACCTGGCTGTTTACTTGGCATTTTTTAATGTTTGCAGAAGTTCACCAACTTTATCTTGAAGGGAAGTGAGGTCACACTCTTCTTCTTCAGCAGTTCTCCTCATGCTGTTGGATTATCTAATCCACGTTAAATGTCCTGTTGATTCTGCTTTCTCAGCAAATTCATCAGCCGATTTTATTCCACTGGTAATGTGCGTTTCCATTCTCCTTTTCTTTTTTCTGAGATCCTCTATCGGATCCATCACTGATTTTCGTTTCTGACAGGGCTGCTCCTTTTTTTCTTTTCTTCTTCAAGATGTGCCATTTACTTTTGTCTAGCACCAGACGCAAAGTGCAAAAGCTGTTTTGTGATTTGCACATTCAGTATGCCACAAACTGACTGAATGTGATCGAGGATAATACGCTGCAATACTACCGATTCCTTGTGCAGGTTTTCAACTTCACGCTCCTTTTTCATCGAAGACCCTCGCTCAACACTTGCCTAGTCTTGCCTAAGCAGCAAGTTTTGAATAACTTTCCACAAATCTGTAAAAAATTGATTATTGGCCATGTGTTCATACAGAAGGACATCAACTCTGCCATTCATTTCATATTCTTTGAATCTTGCGAGTGACTCTGTTGCTGTACTTCCATCAAATCTCTGAACTGGCGAAGTAGGTCGTCACACTTACTCTTTTGGCATCCACTAAGATCTTCATAATTTTCTTCAAATTTTCACAGCACTTATCTCTAGCAGAGGACATAAGCCTTGGAACTAGGGCAGACATGCTGCTCACAAGAGCATGTTTGATCGTCGATTTCTCTAGTAATTTATCCACAATCAAAACCAGCACAGTTCTGCATTCCATTTTAAATTCAAGCACTTTAAGTTCACTGACTTTTATGGCTGTTGACATATCTTGTAAAACACTGTCTGCCACAAAGCCCATTTCTACCTTGTGGCTTCTTTAAGAACATCACATCTAACAAATCTTTGCATCAGTCCTCTAGTAACACGTTGCATATCATTGCAAAGGAAAGGCAGCATAGGTTTATCAGTCTGGTAGGCAGTAAGGAATGGTGCGAATTGTTTAGCGACAGACAGAAAAAAACTGATTTTAGCAGTAGCCAGGTTGTCACTGTACATCACTGTTTCAAAGGATTTTGTTTTCAGATCAGCGCACTTTTTTTCATTCCCTTGTTTAACCTACTTAGTGGCATTAGGCCAAACTTCATGTGCTCTCTCTGCTACCGGAACATTTTCTAGTCTATGCTGACAAAATTTAAAAGGAAAACATTCACTACTGTGTGGTATAATCTTCCCTCCTAGCTGGGGTATCTTTGAACAGCCAATACATACTGGATAGTAGTTTGGTGATTTCCCAATTACACGCAAGAAAACCATCCCTAAAAGCTTCATTAACAATAGTCCACAGCTCCCAATGTTTAACAACGTTGTCTGTTTTTAATTGATTTTGAAGCAAATCAAAAAAAAATCCAGTTTACATTTTGTCCATCCATAGACATCTAAAGAATGTTGCATAGATTGATTTTTTCAGCACAAGTACTAAACTTTAAGCATGGTGTTGGCATCACCATGGCCTAAAAAATGGGACCCGTAATATCTTGTGGCTACTTTGCCATTTTCCCACAGGCGCACATGCACATCCATTTGCTTAGATTCAGATTTATGGTTCAGACTCTCATCATATAACAACACAAACTGATCTGCTTTGCCGATTTGCTCAGATAACATGGACTTGAAATAAGGAGCAATATCACAACAAGCACATTTTCGTTCTCCACAAGAAAATGATTTAGCTATTTCAGTCTGGGAACAACTGCTGAAACAGCATATTAACTCATTCACATGATCTGTATGAGGAATGGTTTTTAATTATGTTTAATGCCCATATTATTTCAGGCTTTAAGCAATCTGTTTGGGTTACAAAAGACGACAGTGTTCCAGAGGCTCTCGAACCTGTAGTACAAGAAGGCCTACTACGCCTGCTTGAAGATGCGGTTACACACAGTGATTTAACTGATGAGCCAAAGTCATCTTTATTTGCATTGCACTACCATCTTTGCTGAGTCACTAGACGTCCTCTGCTTTTGACCAACTCTGAGGACACCTGATTTGTAGTCCTGTGCGAATCATACTTATAAAACAAACACTGAGCAGCTGAATAAAAGTCTGAATAATTTGTATCTCCAAAGAATCAAAAGGCTAGAAAGGTTTCAGGGCATGTTTACCTCTCTATTGTAGACATTTTGGAGACTACATTTTGAGCTTACCTGTGCTCCTCGATCATTCACCAGCTCCACTGACCATCTGCCCTCATACTGGATCCACACAAATATCCCTCCATCAGCATCGCAGGTTGCCAACTTCTGAAAGGGCTCGTTCCATCGGACCAGCACCACCTGAAACACACACCACATATTACAGTATGTTGGTTCAACAGCATAATACAGTTCACTAGATACTGCATAGCAAGGTGGTATATTTATAACGATTCTGTTTTTATTTTTTATTATTGCATTGGCTCATAAATGGGTATGCTCATAGGGCTACAGTATTAACAGTTTTGGTTGTCTTAGGGGAACACTTTTACTGTATACAATAATCTGCAGTTGTGCTTTTGTTTCCCCGCATAATGGCGTGTACACATTTTTAAAACACCCAACAAATAGTTTGTAAGTTATACAAGTTACAAGCTTTCACAGACATCCATACATGATAAAGTGTATTCTAGGTTATGAAGATCTACTTTCACTGATGCAGCTAGGCTACATCCCAATCAGGGACATAAAGCCATACTCCTTTTTTTAATCAGACCTTAGGGTTACAAACAAACAAACAAAAAAACAAACTGGAGAACGCTATGAAAACCCTAAAAAAAAAAAAGCAAGGTGGTGAGAAAGGTTTCAGGGCGTGTTTTTGTCACCCAGACTTGTATTGAAATAATTTTTTAATCAAATCAACAGTTGTTCTTTTATAACACACAGCAAGATCACGTTCCTCTCCATTTTTAAAAGCTTGCCTTAAGTGTTCCAAGTACATGTGCACGAAGGAACTTGTGAAGACTATTCATAGACTTATTTGTTTCTATGACAACCCTCAATCTCCAAACTAATATTCCATTCAAAAGCAAATTACTGTATACCAGTCAAGTATAGTAAGCCTGAT
Organism: Acipenser oxyrinchus oxyrinchus; assembly: GCA_030684275.1. Classification (NCBI taxonomy): domain Eukaryota; kingdom Metazoa; phylum Chordata; class Actinopteri; order Acipenseriformes; family Acipenseridae; genus Acipenser; species Acipenser oxyrinchus. The sequence goes on from CM060251.1 coordinate 52,121,616, forward strand.
TTTATTTCTTAGAAACTGGGGGCACATTGTTCAGTTTCTATCAAGCACTGTATTCTCCTTTTTTTTTGTTCTGCATGTGAATTTTGTTCAGAAAGTGTAAATCCTTGTGAAAAGTCATTACTAAAAACACTTGAGTATCTGATTGACCAGTAGGTGCTAAAGTATAGTCCTCCTTCCTTTGCAAACAAAATATGAACTACAGCACATGTTTAGAATGTTTAAGTCTTGATATATTAGGTACCAATAGTAACCAACAACTATTGGGCCTGCCCTTGCACAATGGTAGAGAACACTACCTGGTCAGGTCATATGACTCGTAATGATAACATAGTTGCACAAAGTATAAAAACGCAGCAACCTCAGGAATCTGTCTTCAGCATAATTCTGTATGGTTTGGACCCAAAGTCATCTCATGGCCAGCAAAAATACACCCAGGGGTCTCATACAGCAACCAGTCAGCCTCACTGATGAGCCTGGTTACTACGGTCAAGCAGATACTGTAGATACACATAATTAAGGCTACGATTTAATCTCAGAGGTCATGGAAATCATGAATTTGAACAAAAGTCAGTGAAATCTTGGAAATGGATATAAAAACACATTTGGTTAGGCGCATCCTTTATTTCCTTTAAAAATGCTGTGCACTGAAAATACAAATATGCAAGTATCTGTAAATTGTTTGGTTGTGTATGCACGCAGCATTTACGTGTAGCTATGTAGGTCAGCGAATTAGATTTATATTTTGTAGCTGAGCGAGCATGTAAATGCAAACTCTTGGTTGTGATCGTCACATACATACAGCAGTTGTTAATTTATTTTTTTAAACCAAAAAGTGGGCTTGCATCTTCAATAAATATTAATTAATACTTACGTTTTATTTCTTGAAACTTTTTTTCATACAATATAGTGTACCCAAGTAGTCTGTTGAAAATAAAAACTCACTTTCTCTAAAACTAAACACTGCTAAACAAAATACTTCAGACTGCTGTTGAACATATTTTTTTTATTTCCTGCAAACGGTAGATAAAACAAAAGTTTATCTGTTTTGTAGTCTTTTTTTCTGATCTTTGTGATGCCCCGTTTCTTGGACACGGTGCCTGCCTGTGTGATCTGACTTTTCAAACTTTGTTTGTTTTTATTTTTAAAGGGGCAGTGCTCTGTGGGTTACTCAGAAACAACCAATTTAAACATGTCGTTCTTATTACTGAAGAAAAAATATATACCATTTCATTTTGAACACGGTAATAAAAACAATTATTTGACATACTGATTGTGTATATATATGTACATTTACATCGGAAGCGCGCAGAGAAATAGGAACACAGTCTATTTCAGACGTCTGTTTCGCTGCGCAGCCGGTGTGAAAGCCTGCATCGTACAGTATTTAAAAAAAAAGAAGAATGTTACGTTGGTGTGAAAGGACCTTTAACTAAGTTTTGTACTCTAAAGTAACATTTAAACTTGTCAGCAGTCAAAAGCAATAGTCTTTATATTATTGGTTTTGGTGTACTATTTAAAAGCTCTTGTGTATGTTGATGTAGCTAAAGCTACATTATTTGGTGACCTTTCTGTGAATTCGTTTTTTTTTTTTTTCTGCAAATTGCCAGTGAAATGTACTAAAAATCACTGTGCCAAAATTATAGCCTTTGGAGGGGAGCTCCTAGGGGCGGCGACATTGGCGGCGCCGCCTCGGGAAGGGAGGGTTAGGTCGGCCAGGGTGTCCTGGGCTCAACGCGCACCAGCGACCCCTGTAGTCTGGCCGGGCGCCTGCGGGCTTGCCTGTAAGCTGCCCGAGAGCTGCGTTGTCCTCCGATGTTGTAGCTCTTGGGTGGATGCATCAGTCCGCAGTGTGAAACTAAACAAAACAATACAAAGAAAATGGTACGATGGCCAAAACAATAATAACCAAGTATCGTGTTATTACAAACTAAACTATACGTTTTAAATAATACAACAAATACAAAATAATACATACAGTACACACACAAGCTTTTTAAAAGAACTTTAATATTTAGACATTATTCCCCAAAATGTAAAATTTCCCTAGTCCATTAAATAAAAAGGCAGCATTTATAATTTATTAAGAATTCACATAAAGATGAAAAAGAAAAAGCTCTTATGTTCATACAGTATACAGGTCAACAAGCCATGTGAACTATTTTTATTTATTTATTTATTTTTTATCTTGCCCCTTTTGTCATGCAAATTTAGTTTGGTTCTTATTTAATCAAATTGAATCTGACACCAAAAGCCAGCAGTGATGATGAGCACTACCAGCTGGAAGGTCACGTCACCATCCCTGTATCCCTACAGTCTTATTTAGCTCCTGGATTAACACACTGGTCTATCAGGGAAATATGCCCTGTCTATTTTATCAAGTACTACATGACTTTTCAAAGTATGCCATGTTAAAATTTGACAAGACTGAAAAAAGTTACACATTACTTTGAAAAGTTCCTGGCTACTAGCAAGTGATTTGTGAAGTGGAAAACACAGCTTGACATGGACACGGAAACTTACATTTCCACTGTAGCACACAGCAAAACAACTCATGGTTTGAGAAGGATATGAGCATCTCTAAACATTTCCTTGTCACGGATGCACATGTATCATGACAAGTAATACATATTTACTGATTCATAGTGTGTGAATCATTTCCTAATAAAAAAAAATTCTAAAAGGGATGGCTGTATAGCATCAAACATTACAGTATGTTGTTTATGGAAGGCTGAAGTAAAATATGCTGGTGGTACCATCAACCTTACAGTGGTGTAGTCCTACAATTAAAATGCCAATTAAAATATTGATTTTTCTAAAACAAATTATACAAATTCACATTTTATGTGTATGTTAAACTTGAGCTAACATTTAAAACGTAATGCATGTGTCTCACATGTGACTTTTAGGCTACTCCCCCTTCATCAGTGCTGACAAGATTGGCGGTTTTCCAGCAAAATTTGACTTGTTTTGAAAGCATCTAGCGGGTAAATGAGGTCTTTGGTGGTTTGGTTATTTTTGGCTATTTTTGCCATGCATGTTTTTTTCTATTCCTTTCGATTATGAGGTCATCATCAGCTCAGAACTTCAATCACCACGATGCCCTGTATAGTAGATCTTGAATTTTTTCTGGAGCTCTGCATCCAATAAAATTACAAATTACACAAACACTCAGTTCTTTTTTATTCGTCACCAATTTAAGAACTGTATCAGTGCAATTTTAATTGTTTTTACATTTATTTTTAAAGACTATCTGCCGACAGTTCTGTTCAACGTAATATACACAACTGTATATTCTGAATATATATATATATATATATATATATATATATATATATATATATATATATATATATATATATATATATATATATATATATACTGTGCAAAAGTTTTAGGCAGGTGTGAAAAAATGCTGTAAAGTAAGAATGCTTTCAAAATAGACATGTTAATAGATTATATTTATCAATTAACTACATGCAAAGTGAGTGAACAGAAGAAAAATCTAAATCAAATCCATATTTGGTGTGACCACCCTTTGCCTTCAAAACAGCATCAATTCTTCTAGGTACACTTGCACACAGTTTTGAAGGAACTCGGCAGGTAGGTTGGCCCAAACATCTTGGAGAACTAACCACAGTTCTTCTGTGGATTTAGGCAGCCTCAGTTGCTTCTCTCTCTTCATGTAATCCCAGACAGACTCGATGATGTTGAGATCAGGCTCTGTGGGGCCATACCATCACTTCCAGGACTCCTTGTTCTTCTTACGCTGAAGATAGTTGTTAATGACTTTCGCTGTATGTTTGGGGTCGTTGTCATGCTGCAGAATAAATTTGGGGCCAATCAGATGCCTCCCTGATGGTATTGCATGATGGATAAGTATCTGCCTGTACTTCTCAGCATTGAGGAGACCATTAATTCTGACCAAATCCCCAACTCCATTTGCAGAAATGCAGCCCCAAACTTGCAAGGAACCTCCACCATGCTTCACTGTTGCCTGCAGACACTCATTCGTGCACGCCTCCAGCCCTTTGGCGAAAAACTGCCTTCTGCTACAGCCAAATATTTCAAATTTTGACTCATCAGTCCAGAGCACCTGCTGCCATTTTTCTGCACCCCAGTTCCTGTGTTTTCGTGCATAGTTGAGTCGCTGGCCTTGTTTCCACGCCGGAGGTATGGCTTTTGGCCGCAAGTCTTCCATGAAGGCCACTTCTGACCAGACTTCTCCGGACAGTAGATGGGTGTACCAGGGTCCCACTGTTTTCTTCCAGTTCTGAGCTGATGGCACTGCTGGACATCTTCCGATTCGAAGGGAAGTAAGCATGATGTGTCTTTCATCTGCTGCAGTAAGTTTCCTTGGCCGATCACTGCGCTCACGGTCCTCAACGTTGCCCGCTCTTTGTGCTTCTTCAAAAGAGCTTGGACAGCACATCTGGAAACCCCTGTCTGCCTTGAAATTTCTGCCTGGGAGAGACCTTGCTGATGCAGTATAACTACCTTGTGTCTTGTTGCTGTGCTCAGTCTTGCCATGGTGTATGACTTCTGACAGTAACTGTCTTCAGCAACCTCAGCTTGTTAGCTGAGTTTGGCTGTTCCTCACCCAGTTTTATTCCTCCTACACAGGTGTTTCTGTTTCAGTTAATGATTGTGTTTCAACCTACATATTGAATTGATGATCATTAGCACCTGTTTGGTATAATTGTTTAATCATACACCTGACTATATGCCTACAAAATCCCTGACTTTGTGCAAGTGTACCTAGAAGAATTGATGCTGTTTTGAAGGCAAAGGCTGGTCACACCAAATATGGATTTGATTTAGATTTTTCTTCTGTTCACTCACTTTGCATTTAGTTAATTGATAAATATAATCTATTAACATGTCTATTTTTGAAAGCATTCTTACTTTACAGCATTTTTTCACACCTGCCTAAAACTTTTGTATATATATATATATATATATATATATATATATATATATATATATATATATATATATATATATATATATATATATATATATTAATCAAACTATGTCAATCCTAACACTTTTCTTCATCTTCATTAGGCACCATGAACATAGCCAAGTAATCGGCCTGAGTACCATGCCGAGTACATTTAAAAAGGTCAGGAGTTACCTGTGGCAAACAGTTTGAAAAACTTGCCACAGATTTCACTCATCCAAGGCTACTGCAAACACACAAAAGTCAAATACCACTGGCCACCTGGTATCCCAACAGGCCAGAAGTTGAAGTTAAAATGTTTCCTTCAGATCCATTTAATCCTTCGGCCGTGGTTAATCCAGATTTACAGTAATAGAGACTTGTCTGCAGACAATGACAATCAACATGTCCTGTGGAATGGGTTCTTCTATCTGCAGCTGGTTACAGTACAATGTAGTCAATTAAAATTACTATATTCAAGAATGCATAATCCTAACAGATCCAGGCAGTGAAGCTTTACAGTACTGCTACAGGCAGTATTGAAAATCTGTTCAGTACAAATTAACAGGGGTTCGTATGAGGATTTCCAGGGCATACTTTGAAATCTGTAAGTGATACAGGGATCAAAAAGAACAACATCAAGGTTCCTCCAAATATCAAAGCTGGCTACAAAAAATATTATCATTGGAAACTTAAATGAATTACAGGTTCTCCATGCCTGCTGTTTGAATGGCTTTGAATGGGAGATAAGGGGGCTGGACATGAGATGCCAAGACTCACTTTAAGAGTAATTTTAACTTACTTAGAGTAATCAAGGGCAGAGGATAGTAATACTTAAGAACTGCCTTCTGTTCTTGCCCAGTATCCTTCAGTGCTGTTCTCAATAATGGAGCAGTAATCTTCCAAATATAGAAAAACGTTGCTGGAATATACCCAAAATGGTGTACTTGTTACATACTCAGCATTTTTTGGCCACAATGTCGAAAACCACTGACACAAGCATATTAAAATAAAGTAAGGGCAAGTCTAAAACATATGGCAAGTTACAGTATGGTTAAAAAAGATTTTATAAATATAATGGAGAATGACCTTCAGTAAATACTGTGTGAACCAAAACAGCTAGAGATCAGGAAGATGCGGTTAACGACCTAAAAATTGAGGGTTGGAATGAAGTGGTAATGCACGAATGTGATAAGGATATTGAGATTGAGGGGAAAAATGTTACAGGAGAAAGAACACACTGCTACAAAAGCAGGGAAAGGTCTGTATATACTGCTGAACCACAGTACATTTCTGCTCTACTGTAATTAAAGACTGATCCAATAGTTGTCAAAAAGCATTATTTTGATAGGATGCTGTACCACCAAAAGTCACTGATATTGCTGGAAATTATAAATGGTTTGGTCAACAACAGTCCTTGTGATTAGAAAACTAGAGGCTAAAAGTGGAGTTACACACAAGTCATCTGAAGCCTATTGTTTCACAGTCACGTGACACACTTGAAGGTCTTTTCCTGTCATGAGAACTACAGTAACCATTACAATTTACAAAAGTCTGTTACTCTGAAGAGCAAAAATAATTTGATTCTTATGAAAATAAAGGTAATGCTACACAGATTGTTTTTTTAATTTAGCATGATAATATTTAAAAAAATATATATAATCTTATCACATCATATTAGGCCCTACTGACAAATCTTGTATTCAAGCTCAAGTACTGTAAAAGCTCGAGATTTTGTGAAGTTAAATATCACCCTGCAGTAATACATACATAGTAGAATCCTTGGCATGACCAGGCTTTATCTACTGCAGAAAGTACTATAAATACTATTGTGTTAAGCAGAGTTTGGTAGCATCACGGCCACATACTGTAGTTAGGCCTGTGTGATCTTGCACGTCCCTGTAAAGCTTTAGATACTTAAAAGAGGATAATGACCTTAGGCGTTTTTATCATTATCACCAAAAAGAAACAGTAAATCACCTACCTTGTAAACTGTGCAATTAGCTCGAGTCAAGACTGAGTAGAGACCCAGGATTAATTCAGTATTAATACTGTACATTCACTCATGAAAACGTTCACTCTGGGAATCCGGGATAATCCCAAAAGGGTTTTTCAAAACCGAATAATTGGGGGTACACTGGCTGCTTAAATTTCTGTATCTTGCAAACATAGCTGCAGTTTATAATCAAAGGCAAGCAAAAATAATATATAATGAAAAAGTGACTTCTTAAAACACAACAGCACAGGTTTTTATCTGCAGAGTTCGGTTCACTGAACTTTTACTTATTAAGGAAGCTGCAAATGGTGCCTGCATCTCTCCTGTCTGTGAGCCATAAACTAAGTGAGCAATGACAGCGTTTATTATGGTGCAGCCCAGGAACTGCTGTTTAAGAGGTAGTTTCTTTCTGGCATGACATCAATCAACCGCTGAACTCAATTAGAGAAAATCGCTGCGCAGGACAGTCCAGCAGCCTTCATGATTTGTAGGTGGACAAAGGACACCAGCATGCATGGGACAGCAGTATCTTCACTCCAACTCAGCAGCATTTTAAAAAAGGCTTCACAGGTTAACACCTGAATACTGTGTGCTGCAATATGTAATTAAAGGTCAGACAGTAGATTTAGTCTAAAGAAATAACAACTTTTTAATAAACTTTCTAATAAACAATAGCTTATCCACTGTGTAAACTTTTTCAGGTTTTTTTTACACCATTTTTAAGGTACAGGCAGAAACAAAAGCTCTTTTAGCTCTCCTCCCCTTCTCCATACATATAGTGTAAGGCTGACATTTGCTATCATTATTTCATTGCAAGAAAATTTTGAAAAAAACAGTTAGTAATTGTTTGACAAATATGCAAAACTGACTAAAAGGTCTTCCTCACAGGATACAGTATATTGCCATTAAGAAACGTATATGTCTTTAAAAACCAGACCGGGCAGACTAATAGGTTAATATGATTAATCTATACTGTGCCTTGCTGGGATAACCCACAGCTGTATTTTATTAGGATTAATCCCAAGCTACAGTAAGGAAGGATAGGTGTTTCATGCAAAGCAAGACAATTCCCCAATGGTGTATAATGCTCTCAAAAAAATTATAATAATAAAAAATAAAAATAAAACAGGTACAGCATGGCTTATCGCAGCAGGGTATAGGTTGATCAAATCAGCCAAAACTATAAAATAAGTAAGCATATCTTTAGCTTAAAAAAAAAGAAATGGTGGGGTACTATGGCAAGCCAAATGATCATTTAGCGATATCTCAAATTAATGTGTAGATATCTCTAAATCAATTAAAGATATATAAAATACATTTAGAGATATCTAAAAATTATTTTCCAGATATATTTAAATTGAGCTTTAAATGAGATATCTAAAATACATTTTCAGATATCTTTAAATCATTTTATATCTCAAAATGTTTTTGAGGTATTTTAATCATTTTCAGATATCTGAAATTCAATTTAAGATATCTCAAAAGGTCTTCCTGATCATTTAGTAATATCCCCAAATAACTTCCTGTTCCAATCAAAACATAGAGCATTTTCACAGGAAGTCATTTAGAGACATCTTGAAATTACACCCTGTTCATTTCGAGCTATCTCTAAATGATTTATAGATATCTCAATTAACAGGAAGTTATTTCGAGATATCTCTAAATGAAAATGTGGCATACCATGCTAGCAAAACTATTTTGTGTACAGTGTGCAATGCGGCATGAAACTTTCACTGATTCATAAACATAAACTTGCCCCTGATTGATTCCCTGCTTTAATCTGAATTATCGCTAATAAATAGCAACTACCATTAAATAGGCGTACAAAAGCCGATCATGTACTCCTGTTTTCTCATTTCAACAGGCATTAACCCTTTATGAATAGACCCCTATAGGTCTAAATCGTACAAGAGAGCATAAGCCTATTTAAATATATTTATCATAACCTTTTTATAGTGAACAAACTTGCCATTTCCATGTAATGCCCCCAGGGTGTGTAAAAGGTTAATAAGCATTTTCAACCGAATTAGAGATCTAATTTCTCTGTGACAGTACCACTAGAGCTGAAGTGCAATACCATAAATAGTACAGGCCTCCTATCTGGCTGGCCTACAAATCTTCAGCTGTCTCATCTGGAAATTGAGCATCTCAACGACTGCCCATAAATCATCTGATGAGGCTTCACAGTGTGTAGTAAAGATCCTCTGTACAGAGTCACAAGTGCAAGTATCAACAGGAGAGTTAAACTCAGGAGAATGAAGTAAAGCTTCTGCTATAGATCTCAATCTTTCTAACTTTGGGGGTCATTTTACCTTGATTGGGAAAACTAGAACAGTCCTGGCAATACGTGTCAATCACTTATAGTTAACACTGCAGATCTACTGTACTGTAGCACAGTAAGTGGATGCTGTCATGAACAACATTGTATAACCCTCTCTGTGACCATAATAATACCTTTAGCTAGCCACCTGGAGGAAGGGCAGTCCGTCTAGCCACAGATTCCCTGAGGTTTAATTTCCCCTACTAACCTGGTTAAGGTTTTTTTTTTTTTCCCTTTACTGAGCAATAACAGACCATGCTGGCACCAAAGCGAGGGAGCACAGGACATAGAGAACAGAACAAGGGGCCACAGGTAGAAGCTGAAGAGCATATTCTGAGCTGAGGGGAGAAGGAGCTTTTTCACAGAATGGGTGGTGAACCATTGGAACAGGCTGCTGGACAAAGTTGTTGCTTTTCCTCTCCTGTGAGCTAAATGGCCCATTAGCTGGCACCAAAGTGAGCGAGCACAGGTGGGCCGAATGGCCTTTTATCTTCTTTTCTCGTTCTTGAATTTGTATATATATATATATATATATATATATATATATATATATATATATATATATATATATATATATATATATATATATAAATTTGTGTGTGTGTGTGTTATTTATACTTAAATAATGCTGCCATTGGGGGAAAAAAATGTGTTAAATGTTGTGTATTTTCAAAAATAAGGCAAACATTGTTTTGAAAATTGTCCAAATTGCTTATTTGATGGAAAATCTGAACAAAAAAAGCCAATTTTTTACATGGAAATTGACAAAATAAATGAGCAGCTGGGTGGTTAATCTTAGCAACAGCACACAGGCTAGGTTTAAAATGAGTATTGAAAACTGACATGGGGGCTTGTCATCTGTGGGAGCTACAGAATAAACACAATATTACAGTATTTCCACCTCATTTGGAATAGAACATCATAACAAATATCCATGTTAATCAGATTTAGACAGATTTATACTGTACCTCTTCTTCATCTCAGTAATAAGGTATCGGTACATTTATAAAATTATTCTTACGAGTGGTATAGGTATTTAAAAACCAGTATCCTATAAAAGATTAATTGTTAAATGTCTCAGTCTTACTGCAAATGGAGCAGATGATCTCATCTGACATTTCAATTCATATTCAGAAATGTTCTACAATACCTTTATTAATATGCAGCTCAACATTGTGTAAACTGTTACGATAATTTAAAACCCAAATAACCCCTCTGCATGGCCTTTTTTTAGTCACCCAATGCAATACATTGCAGCAACCCTAAGAGATCTCAAGCAGACTTGAAGGTGACAATACACTTCTCTCCAGTCCACAGACAAAAATTATTTATGGAAAGGATTCTCAAATACTGTAATCAACACTATTAACAATGCAACAGTAGGATTTTGTTACTAAAGTTATGCTTAGGGCATTCTGAAATGGTCATGACATTTTGAAAAGTTAAGGGCTTTTTCACATTTTGTTGTGTCAGTGCCTCAGAGTTTCATGCATTTAAATGAGGATTTTTTTCCACTTATCTACACACCATACTACACACTGTTAAGGGGAAAAAAGTTTTTATTGAGAAAAAAAATGATATATTAAAAATACAAAACTAAAAGATCAAAATTGGCCAAGTCTCCATCCCCCTGAGTTAATACTTGGTGGAAGCACCGTTGGCAGCAATTACAGCTGTGAGTCTGTTGGGATAGGTCTCTACCAACTTTGCGCACCTAGATTTGGCAATATTTGACCATTCTTCTTTAGAAAACTGTTCAAGCTCGGTCAAGTTCCTTGGGGAGCGTTGATGGACAGCAATCTTCAAGTCATGCCACAAATTTTCGATTGGATTTAGGTCAGGTCTCTGACTGGGCCACTCAAGGACATTTACCTTTTTGTTCCTTAGCCACTCCAGTGTAGCTTTGGCTGTGTGCTTTGGGTCATTGTCATGCTAAAAGGTGAACTTCCGTCCCAGTTTCAGCTTTCTTGCAGAGGGGAACAGGTTTTCCTCACTGACTTCTCTGTACTTTGCTATATTCATCTTCCCTTCTATCCTGACAAGTTCCCCAGTCCTTGCCAATGAGAAACATCCCCATAACATGATGCTGCCACCACTATGCTTCACAGTAGGGATGGTGTTCTTTGGGTGATGCGCTGTGTTGGGTTTGCACCAAACATAACACTTTGCATTTAGGCCAAAAAGTTCAATTTTAGTTTCGTCAGGCCACAAAACGTTTTGCCACATGTCTATAGAATCTCCTGAGTGTTTTTTTGCATACTTCAAACGGGATTCGAGGTGGGCTTTCTTGAGTAATGGCTTCCTTCTTGCCACCCTACCATACAGGCCAGATTTGTGGAGTGCTTGGGATATTGTTGTCACATGCACACTTTGACCAGTCTTGGCCACAAAAGCCTGTAGCTCTTGCAAAGATGCCATTGTCCTCTTGGTAGCCTCTCTGATCAGTCTCCTTCTTGCTCATCATCCAGTTTGGAGGGACGGCCTGATCTAGGCAGGGTCTTGGTGGTGCCATACACCTTCCACTTCTTAATAAATCGACTTGACCATGCTCCAAGGGATATTCAAGGCCTTTGATGTTTTTTTTATACCCATCCCCTGATCTGTGCCTTTCAACAACTTTGTCCCGGAGTTCTTTTGAAAGCGCCTTGGTGCTCATGGTTGAGTCTTTGCTTTGAAATGCACTACATAGCAGAGGGAACCTACAGGAACTGCTGAATTTATCCTGAAATCATGTGAATCACTACAATTTAACATGGGTGGAGGCCACTTGTGTGTGATTTTGAAGGCTATTGGTTACACCTGAACTAATTTAGGATTGCTATTACAAGGTGGGTGGACACTTATCAACCTATATCAGTTTTTATTTTTAATTAATTTTCTACAAATTTCTAGAATATTTTTTTCACTTGGAAGTTGTGGGGTAGGATGTGTACATAAATGGAAAAAAAAGATTTTAATGCATTTTAATTCCAGGCTATAAGGCAACAAAAGGTGAACATTTTGAAAGGAGGTGTAGACTTTCTATATGCACTGTGTGTGTGTGTGTATATATATATAATGTGTGTGTGTGATACAGATATGTGGTTTTACAAGGTTAATAAAAAGAATAACATTTTGCCACTGCCGCCAGCCGCTCATCTAACCCCCGGACATGTCCCGGTTTTAGGTTGGTAGCTTTAGAGAATCTTAAACTGAAGAAATTACTGTCTGGAATACAAACTTTTCAAGTCCTTTTCAATGTAATTTGTAAATATAGACAATCTTAGGAAAATGTAATGCTGGATTCTCAAGAAGCCTGCCACACTCAAAGTAACAGCCTTGCCTGTGCCCATGGTGACTCAGACGAGGATTACAGACGATACAATACCTCTTCATAACATGTCTGGAACACTCTGTCTCCTTTGACAAAGCAGAAAAAAAGGAATAGTACACCAAGCAAACAACATGCGTCAACAGCACACAGGAGAGGAACATCTAGTACAAATAGAAAATGGATGACAAATGCAAATTTTCATCAATGTCTTTTTATAAAATAAAAAAAACAAAAAAAAGCAATTAGGTACCTCTATAGAGAGGAACATCTAGTACAAATAGAAAATGGATGACAAATGCAAATTTTCATCAATGTCTTTTTATAAAATAAAAAAAACAAAAAAAGCAATTAGGTACCTCTATAGAGTTTTGGACACTTCAAAACAACATGTATTGGTTAAACTGTAGGTTTTTGACATGTTCACTTGATAGATTAATGACCAGTGATAATTGACCATATACTGTATGACCAAACAAGTTGCAGGATGACACATTTTTTAAAATGTTTTTAAATGTGTGTGGGTTGGACAAAAATGTCACAGAAATAATGTACCAAGTAGGCTATAGTGTAAAACAATTACAATTTTAAAGTGATATTGAAATGTTTAAAAAAAGGTGTCTACATATAAACTTTCCATTGTGCAGTTGTCATTATAACAAGCTCCAATGACAAACTGAAATAGTACAGTAATGACCTGGATTGCTGTTTATGAGTGGCTTCAACCCCTTTCCTGTTCTAAGAGAACAACACCCTTACAGCAAATATCTAAAATTACTTGTTCAATAGCAGTGACAGTATACACAAAAAAAAAAAAGTCACACGACCCCTTAAAAGCCCCAGAAAAATAAATACGTATTTCCCTCCTCAGATGCAGAGAGCCTCCAAATGGCATTTGCCCAATCCAATGTGAGGAAGACCCTACTTACAATAGGCAGTAAGCATGCCACTGACCAGGGGGAAGTGCTTTAATATACAAGGAGACCTCACAGGGGGATTCAAAATAAAATTTACCGTGGAGGATTTTTTTGTGATCAGCTTGGAGTCTCTGCGCTGAATAATGAAGACCACGTCCTCCTACACTTTAATTACCTTCCTCTGTGATGAAATAATTGACTCAACAGTTTTTCATGCAAGCGTATGTGCTACAGTATATAGTGACATTTGCATAAGAGATGACATTTATGTAGCAGCTGTATCAACAAATCATCTTCCACATACGGAAAAGCAATTCTGCTGCGTGGGCCTCGATTCTAAGTTGCGTAGCTACAGAAACTATTAAAACACATCCAGCACTAGCAAGATCAAAAAGTCTTGTCATTTTGTTGTTTAGTACTGTGGGCAACATGAGTTGAATTTTGAATGGTGTAGGATGTCCACATTTTAGATAACCGTGGGGTCAGTCTACAGTAACTCAGGAGTTAGGACAAGCCCCTTTAATCTGACGGCAGTTTGTCATTGTACACGATGTGAGATTGTGAGATGAGGTATATAGAAAGGGCCGACATTATGCACCAAGGCTAGGTCTGGATGGCTTTTGATTGTTGACACTCCTTCTCAACCCTCTCAAAAAAGGAAATTCATGGCTGCCCCCTGACACACCTTTCTCTTAATACAGCACTTCCCAAGCCTGCTAAAGTAGTCGTAATGTTTTATTTATTCTTTTCAATAAATTGGCATCAAGAGTCAGGACTGTTCTTGAACAACTGCTTCCAATGCAGTAGTGCATTCAAAATGGTGGGAATTAATCAACCTGCTGCATTGTATTTTGATACTGAGAGTTGAATCCTCTCTAGCTATTATATTGGGGGGTAAACACACTGCCTGCAGTAGCATGTTCTGACACGTTATTGACACCTGTGAATAAATTCCCTCCTCTCCCCCTGGTATTTGTCCAGGTGAATGTGTGGTCACAATAAGGCATCTATTTGGAGAACAACTGTTTTCCAGTAACAAATTAGTGTGCAGTTCCAAGCACTAACACTAAGTCTGGTTTACAGTGTTGGGATGGTGTCTGGGCAGTAAAAATAACTCTTCATAGACTTGTCCTAACTTGATGTGTAATATTTTATGAGAAAGGACTAAGGCCCATAAGTTGGAAATTTTGCTTAGAAGTGACTTTGATTTTACTAATGAAGTTGTTTCACCTTTAACGGTACCATATGAGTATACTGTACTTGCAGTCCATAGCCACATTCTTATTCTTCCCCTCCTCTCCCCACAACTGCACCAATACGTGGCTGTCTTGTAGTGTAACACGTTTTATAATAAACAGCTCTCTAGTAGATATTGCAGGACTTTCATTGTGCAATTTAACATATTGGTTGGTTTTAGTAGTAGTAGTGCTGTTTATAAAGCCTTACAGTAAATATAACAAATAGTAGTAAATATAACAACCTGTAGTACAAAATGTGTGACAGGAAGACAGATAATTGCAGAGATTACCTTGACATTATTTCCTTTAAATAGACTGTAGCAGGGTAGTTCCTCCCTAGGATTTGCCTCCTTTCGGGACACCTTTCTGTGACAGAAAGACAATGATTCTTGGTGGTAAATCTCCCTCCCAACCTGTGAAGGCGCCAAGTAACAGGAACAGAGTACCCTGGACTACTTGTCCTGACACTTCGTTCCGAGGGTTAAAAGGAAATCAGTCATTTAGAAAAGGGGCGGAGCTTCGGTACACTAACTCATTGACCCGGAAGGGAAATGATGTGGCAGCCGCGGATTGGAGGAGCAGCTGCAATCATTTACCAAGGGGTCATGAGTGACGGTATAAATAGGGGTCGAAGCGATGTAATGTGTTCCTTCGTTTTGGTTAATGAAAAGTGATTCGGAAGGACCTGTGTTTTGTGTATCCGTATCTTGACTGTTTGTTTGTTCTATTTGTTGCTTGTTATCACTAGACAGCTAACACGTTCCGGAGCTGTCGCCAGAGGCCAGCACAAACCCGGAACAGCACTGCACTTGTATCACACATAATTGTATTTGCACCACTAGCACTAATTCACACACTATCGGACTTGTGTATGTGTTTTGCGTGGGTGTATAATAAAAACTGGACTACTATTTCGGGACAAAGCCGGGGATTACAAATTAAGTAATACACACTGCTGTATTACTTAACATCATTTATTGTTTACTGTTTGTTTTGCCGTCAGGCACTGGACATGAGAATATCATTAAACAAACCTTTGCTCCTGGATTATAATTGTCCGTCTGTTCATTGATCACCTGCACCTGCACACATGTCAAAGTAGAAAAATATCCCAGGGGTAAAGAATACATTGTGTAGGCCTTACTTTACCCCAGTGAAGTAACTACAAAACAATGGATGCCAAATAGTTGTTCAAGTTAAATATTGTTTTGTTTATTCTCAAATTAAATAGTTCATAAAAGTAAAAAAAAAGCCTCCCCTTTTTAAATTAACTACAGCAGCCTTATGTAAACACACCTTTTAAAGATGTCCCTGTACAACACTCCAGAAATACCATGGATTATCTCTCACCACTGCAACAGTACATGTGAAGTGCAAAAAACATTTATCCCCAAGCCACCGTTTACTGCCAAATTGATACAAGGCCTTAGGGAAAATGCACTTTATGAACAGATTTGTGCAGGTTAGTAACTTATCTGGAGCATTGCTTACAAGGGTTGTTTAATTTTATGTGATTAAAAAACACAGTACATGGATTAAAAAAAAAAAAATTATACATTTATGAGCTACATTCATAAAGATTTAATGTTCCAATAAATGCCGTGGATGCATTCTTTGGCCTGCTAATGCTTTGTGAATACAGCCTATTAATAGTTTACAGAAAAAGGGCACATTTCTGTCACATAAAGGCATCAAGATCATGCCAATGAGGTACCGCATCAATCATAACCTGACAGAATTCATTAACAGCACCATTTTTAAACTGTCAGGGCTGAAAATAATCTGACTAGCAAATGACGAATTTTGCTTTTATGGGTATGAATTTCAGCAGTTGACTGCAGTATGTTTGCTAGGCTGTAAATCCACAGTATTAAAACACATTATATTTAAACACTGCCATGCCCACCATGACACTTCTGCAGCGACATCTAGCCCGGCCTTGCTAATACAGCCCTCAGAGGTACTTTATCTGGCCCCCACAAAGTTAATTTCTTACAGCGTAATTTGGCCCGGCCCAATTTGAGTCTATTGGGTTATTACATGCAAGAACTCCAAATCCCATCAGCCATTAGAAAAGTAGCAGGAAACTCAGAGCCAAAGAAGCAGAAGACAGAGAGAGAGACAGCCAATCATATCTCACGCTCGGTGCTTAAGGCGTGTTTTCCATTACACATTGTACTGAATCAAAAAAGATAACACCAGTAGTAAAACAAAAAAAACAAAAAACCTCAAACTCTCAAAATGTCCAACAAAAGAAAGATCGAGAAGGAAGGCAGATTGTTTCAGGAAAGGTAGAAGTCTAAATATTTATTTGTAGAACAGCAAGAAAAACCCATTTCCTCGGTATTTAAGGGAAGTATTGTGGTGATGAAAGAATTCAATGTAAAGTGCCACTATGAAACCAAATAAAGAAAAATATAGCAAATTTGAAGGAAAGCAAAGACAAGAAAAAGTGGCCGAATTAAAAACAACCCATGATTTACAGCAGAACATGTTTAAACAGGCAAAAAGTGAACGCAATGCGGCAGTAAAGGCAAGTTACCTTGTATCAGAGCTAAATCGCAAAGTTGTCAAAGCCTTTTTTTGAGGGTGCTTTTGTAAAAGACTGCATGCTTAAAGTCACAGAAATAGTCTGTCCTGAGAAAAAGCGTGTGTTTTCCCAATGTCAATCTTTCAAGAAATACCGTGGCTGAAAGAGTGGATAACCTGGCTACCTATCTTCAAGATCAGCTCACTGCAAAAGCAAGCGATTCTGTAGCCTTTTCTCTTGCTGTTGACGTGAGCACAGATATTAGTGATATCGCTCAGTTATCTATTGGTGTTGATGCAGACTTCACTATTACCGAAGAGCTTTTGGCACTACCACAACTAACAATGTATTTAAACAGCTAGAGAAGTGTGTGCACAACATGAAATTACAGTGGGAGAAATTAGTTGGCTTGACAAGAGACGAAGCGCCTGCCATGTGTGGTGACAAAAATGGGCTTGTTGCTTTGGTGCGCAAAAAATTACAGGAGGTGAATTGTCCAATGACACTTACAACTTACCACTGTATTCTACACCAGGAAGCTCTGTGTGGGAAGGTGCTGAAAATTGATCACATAATGGTCACGTTGTGAAAACGATACATTCAGGGCGAAAGGTTTGAATCAACAGCAATTCCAAAAGTTGCTTGACGAGCTCAATGCTCAATATGGTGATTTGCCGTACGACCCTGGAGTTCACTGTCTTAGCCATGGTGCAGTACTTACAAGGTTCATTGAATTGCATCAAGTAAAATACCTTTTCATGCACAATAAATGGAAAGAAATTAGAGAGCTTTCAGATGCAAAGTGATTGTGTGATTTGGGATTTCTCTGCAATATAACCGAATAGCTCAACAATTTAAATGTGAAACTGCAAGGCTGTAAACAAGTCATAACAGAAATGTTTTGCAGCGTAAAGGCGTTTGAGCTAAAGTTACGTTTGTGGGAAAAACACATGCAGCAAGGAAACCTTTCCCATTTCCCAACGTGCCAAGCGGAATGTGATTCTATGGCAGATTTTACTTTTCCTGGTAGTGCGTTTGCTGCAAAACTAAAATGTGTTGGGTGTGGAATTTGAGCTCCGTTTTTCAGATTTTCACAGTCCAAGGTAAAATGAAATCATACAGGCTGTTTTTCATGTAACTTACCTGACTATTATTATTATTATTTACACATTGGCTTAACACCAAAGTGGTATCAGTGCACTGAACAAGATCTGTGTTTTTATTTAATATGTCACAGTGTGAGGCAGTATGATCATGTGACATTAGAGGTCAAATGTCACTAAGTCATGTTTTGTGCTTAACATATTAGGAACGTTACTTGGTTCCCAACATAACAGAAGCAGCAGCTCTCAAACATCACAACAAAAATGAATGTAGGCAATGTTTTGTGAAGTAGCACATTTTTTAACGTTGCAGTTTGGTTGCAAGAGAGCTATACAAATAGAGCAATGGCAAATTATTAATCAGCACTTTTATTTTATTTTATTTTAACTCTAAAGCCCTGAAGGTCAGGGTAATTTATTCAACATGGCACTAACAATTAAACATTAATATAAATAAAGTAAAGCCATTTTTCATAAACCATAATTGTGTTTATTTTATTTACAGCAATAACCCAACCATCCAGGTTATTTTGTGTTTTCCACATGTTCCTACCCCTGTGTCGCCTGTCGCAACAGTCTCGCATGGAACCAATTGTGAATTTTTGGAAAAACTTTTAAATCACCAACACTTCATTATTCCTGCCACCAGTTGGCAAAAGAAAATGGGTTACAATAACAGCAGGGGCTGCTGTGGTCTTCCATTGAATGCTTTTGGCAGACAAGGGTACTGCAATTTATTTATTTATTTAAAACACAGCAAAAGTTTAAATGAAATTTATTTATTTTTACCTTATTTCCACATTACAACATAACATTAAAAACAACCTCTCCATCCCCATTTAGTAATGAATGGGAAGCAATTGGATTCATATATGTATATATGCATATTTCAGACCTCTAAATTCCTTTTAACTAATAGCCAATATCCCGATTCACAACTCAAAAAAACTTGACAAAAGCCTCCATGCAGAGATAGCAACGCTTAGTCTGGAGATTAATATCTCACAGTAACAGACAGACGGTAATTATTATTTATTATTTGTTTATTTAGCAGACGCCTTTATCCAAGGCGACTTACAGAGACTAGGGTGTGTGAACTATGCATCAGCTCCTCCTAATCCATGCAAGGCGATCAAGGAACGAAGTGGTGAAATCCCTCTAGGCTTAGAAGAACTAATCAGAAAAACAAGCAAAAGACGACCCCTCGTGGAGTTAGCACGAATAATGAGTTACAAATAGTGCTTATGGAATTCGACAAAGAAAACTACAGCTTACGAATATTTTCACATCATCTCAATTTAAAATCCCTACAAACGCAGGATATCAGTTAGAGAATACCCTAAGTAAGACTAAAATTATGTGAAGTGTGCATCTTTTGTTATAACATCAGTATATACTGAGCCTGAATGAACTAACATTTTATTAAGGATACTGTAAATTGTTGACTAATGCCTTGGTTTCACCATAATATTGTTTTAGTGTAATAGTGTCACTAACTGTCAAATACAGTTGTATGGTTTTATGGTTGTTGAGAACGGGGTATAAAAATAAATCTGTATTTTATTAAAGGTATATCAATTGTTCGAATTTGAATTATGCCCACTAGTTGTTTTAAATATATTTTAATTAAATACGATATTCTATGCAAGGGTACTACTGATACTGCTATTGTAATTAATACTATCAGCTGTATCACTGCACCGTCATTTCAATAACAAGGAACGTAAACATCAGATGAAAAAAGAAATTAAAAACACAGACACATTTCCTTTGATCCAGGTCAATATAATTCAGTTAATAGAAATACTGATATTTAAATATTTATTACTGATCTCACAGATACTGTATAACTATAAGCTATAAACATTCATCTCCGCAGCTGCCTGCCTGCCTTCTTTTTTCATTTGTAGCAAACAGCTTAATTTTAAACCGATACATGATTATTATTCTAACTAATGCATGCTGTATGTTGATTACACCTCTTATATTATTATTATTAGCCTAATGTAGTCTACATTTCCTTTTTTATAGTGAACCCCTAATAGACACAATTCCATCAAAAATATCTTGTTCGCCAACAGTTTGAAACATAGCACAGCTAGTGAATTGAAATAGTGGTCCACATCTACTTTGTTGGTTTTAGTTTAATTTTCTTTAGGCCTATTAGATTTTGGAGTGTTTCAAACACAAATATCCAACAAGGATATTCTCCAAAACAGATTGACAGAGAAATGGAACATGCCATCAGAATACCAAGAGAGAAAATGTTGGACTACAAAGTAAAACCTGTGTCTAATAGAGTACCCTTAGTTTTTACCTACAATCCAGCCCCACGACCTCCGCAAAATCATCCGAGAATTACACCTCATTTTAGCTGAAGATTTCACCTTCTCCAATATTTTCTTGGAAACACCTCTTCTATCCTATAGACAACCACATAGGTCACAGGTCGCGTTTACGCAGAATTCTGTGTCATATACGCAGGACATTTTAATAAAACGCTAAAAAATAATAGCAGTGTGTTTCTAAAACATGGATGTAAAATACAACAGATCCCCTTTTCATCCCTATCCAACAGTTTTATGCAATGCAACATGGAAAAATGGTTCCACTGCTCCCTGTATCCCATGTAGCACTGCGCAGACCCCTGGTATTAGAGTGACTCAGTAATCTGTATCAGAGCATCTTACCTGTTGACACTGCCAAGAATTTGGACAAGTAAAACACATGCTCAAAAATCATGGTTTAAGACCATCTTTCCTGCTTTCACAAAACTTGCATCAATTGCAATTACTATATCTGTATCTTGTGTACCACTTCCAGCAGAATGGGGTTTTAGCTGTCAGAACAGAGTGCAGACCAGCAAGCACTCTCGTTTATGTGAGTATCATCTAAAACATGACAATTTCAATGGAACTCCTGAGAATTATTAAGACTTTGATTCAGAAAGAGCACGAGTCACTTTTTAACTTGGGTACTAAAAGGAAATTTTAAAGAACTTTTAAAACAGTAAAACTGTAAATAGTTATGATGTTGACAGCTGCCCGCAGAGACCTGCATGTTCTAGTAGAACACTGATTTTTACATCATGAATGGGGGATTTTCAGAAGAAAACGTTTCATGGTAACTTCGTTAATCTGAAATAGTTACATTGGAAAATAATGTAACTATCTTGATGCAATATGCAGATGTTACGGTTGAAAATGCAAACTGAGATGGAATGCTTTTTACAATTGCACATTTTTAAAGGCTAGCACAACCTCTGCCGCATTTAATATATATTTATATATATATATATATATATATATATATATATATATATATATATATATATATATAGTGCCTTGCATAAATATTCACCCCTTGGACTTTTCCACATTTTGTAATGTTACAACCTGGAATGAAAATGGATTTAATTAGGATTTTTTGTCACTGATCTACACAAAATAGTCCATAATGTCGAAGTGGGGGAAAAAATCTACATATTTTTGAAAATTATTTACAAATAAAAAACTGAAAAGTCTTGATTGCATAAGTATTCACCCCCTTTGCTGTGACACCCCTAAATAAGCTCTGGTGCAACCAACTGCCTTCAGAAGTCACATAATTAGTTGAATGGAGTCCACCTGTGTGCAATTAAAGTGTCACATGATCTCAGATTAAATACACCTGTTTCTGGAAGGCCCCAAAGTTTGTTAGAGAGCATATCTAAACAAACAGCATCATGAAGACCAAGGAGCTATCAAAACAAGTCTGGGATAAAGTTCTGGAGAAGCACCAATCAGGGTTGGGTTATAAGGAGGCTGTGTGGTCCAGTGGTTAAAGAAAGGGCTTGTAACTAGGAGGTCCCCGGTTCAAATCCCACCTCAGCCACTGACTCATTGTGTGACCCTGAGCAAGTCACTTAACCTCCTTGTGCTCCGTCTTTCGGGTGAGACGTAATTGTAAGTGACTCTGCAGCTGCTGCATAGTTCACACACCCTAGTCTCTGTAAGTCGCCTTGGATAAAGGCGTCTGCTAAATAAAC
This sequence comes from Acipenser oxyrinchus oxyrinchus, assembly GCA_030684275.1. NCBI lineage: Eukaryota > Metazoa > Chordata > Actinopteri > Acipenseriformes > Acipenseridae > Acipenser > Acipenser oxyrinchus. The sequence goes on from CM060251.1 coordinate 52,143,996, forward strand.
AAATAATAATAATAATAAAAAAAATATCCCAAACTTTGAACATCCCCCGGAGCACCATTAAATCCATTAAAAAATGGAAAGAATATGGCACAACCGCGACTCTGCCTAGAGAAGGCCGTCCACCAAAACTCAGTGACCAGGTAAGGAGGACATTAGTCAGAGAAGCAACCAAGAGGCCAGTGGTAACTCTGAAGGAGCTGGAGAGATCCACAGCTGAGATGGGAGAACTATAACCCGGACGCTCCACAAAGCTGGGCTTTATGGAAGAGTGGCGAGAAGAAAGCCATTGCTGAAAAAACCCATATCAAATCCTGTTTGGATTTTGCCAAAAGGCATGTGGAAAAAGGTTCTCTGGTCTGATGAGACCAAAATTGAATTTTTTGGCCTTAGCCCAAAACGCTATGTGTGGCGCAAAGCCAACACTGCTCATCACCCTGAGAACACCATCCCCACGGTGAAGCATGGTGGTGACAGCATCATGTTATGGGGATGCTTTTCATCGGCAGGGACTGGGAAACTGGTCAGGATTGAGGGCAAGATTGATGGAGCCAAATACAGGGAAATTCTAGAGGAAAACCTGTTTCAGTCTGCAAGAGACCTGGGACTGGGGCGGAGGTTCATTTTCCAGCAGGACAATGACCCTAAACACACAACCAAAGCTACACTGGAGTGGTTTAAAAACAAGAACCTGAATGTCTTAGAATGGCCCAGTCAAAGACCAGACCTCAATTCGATTGAGAATCTGTGGCAAGACTTGAAAATTGCTGTTCACCAACAGTCCCCATCCAACTTGACAGAGCTTGAACAATTTTGCCAAGAAGAACGGGCAAAAATTGCAGGATCCAGATGTGCAAAGCTGGTAGAGACTTACCCCAAAAGACTCACAGCTGTAAATTGCTGCCAAAGGTGCTTCTACCAAGTATTGACGCAGGGGGGTGAATACTTATGCAACCAACAAATGTCTATTTTTTTGTTTAATTAACTATTGTGTCACAATAAAAAATATTTTGCACCTTCAAAGTGTTAAGTATGTTGTGCAAATCAAATGGTAAAAAACCCAATTAAATCCATTTTAATTCCAGGTTGTAACAAAATGTGGAAAAGTCCAAGGGGGGTGAATACTTATGCAAGGCACTGTGTATATATATATATATATATATATATATATATATATATATATATATATATTACTTATTTTTTGTATTCCTTGCCATTTCTTCACAGTACACAGTGGCCATAGACACGTTTTCATAAAGTAATAACATGAGGTTTACTTGTGCCTTACTGTAGCTGAACAAAACCAAAAAAAATTGATTTTAACTTTAAACACTTCAAATAAAATAAAACGTGGAAATGGCATTGTAAAATGAAGGGAGAACAACATTTACAGCAAGTTGGGCATTGTTTAAGCAAGTCATTTCAGAATGACGTGCTTGCCTTTTTTCTGTCATGAGATTCTCATTCGCGCTAAAAGCAGCACAACGCTTTGCATGCTTGCATGCACATAATCTGGTTTGTTTACTTGTTGTTGTCTAAAACTTTTAAACAGAGGCTCAAGAGCTGCTGTGTTGATCCTGTTTTTTTAAAAAAAATATATTAATCTTGCATATCACACAGAGTTCTTTTTCATTTGCCATGATTGAAACTATAGCGCAACTTTTGGCAAGGCAGTAAATAAGTGCAAGGTATTTTTGTAATTTCTAGCGAATAAGAACATATAACAATACATTTGCATCATAAGGTGTACAAAAAAGGTGCAGATCTTTGGAATTGCAATGTTTCGCATTCCTGTAAGTTTTAGACCAGCTAAGCTCGTTGACCAAATTAGATACAGTGCCTGTAGTAAGTATTCACCCCCTTTGGACGTTTTCCCTGTTTGTTGTTACAACCTGAAATCTTGATGCATTTAATGGGATTTGTTTTTCCTTTGATTTACACAACCTACTCAACACTTTGAAGAGGCAAGAGAATTTTTATTGTGAAACAGTTAATGAAAAATAAAAAAACTGAAATGTCTTGGTTAGATAAGTATTCACCCCCCTGAGTCAATACTTGGTAGAACCACCTTTGGCAGCAATTACAGCTGTGAGTCTTTTGGGGTAAGTCTCTACCAGGTTAGCACACCTGGATCGTGCAATATTCACCCATTCTTCTTGGCAAAATTGTTCAAGCTCTGTCAAGTTGGATGGGGATCGTTGGTGGACAGCAATCTTCAAGTCTTGCCACAGATTCTCAATCGGATTCAAGTCCAGGCTTTGACTGGGCCACTCTAGGACATTCGCTTTCTTGTTTAAGCCACTCCAGTGTCACTTTGGCTGTGTGCTTGGGGTCATTGTCCTGCTGAAAGGTGAATCTCCATCCCAGTCTTAGGTCTTTTGCGACTGAAGCAGGTTTTCCTCAAGGATTTGCCTGTATTTAGCTCCACCCATTTTGCCCTCTACCCTGACAAGCTTCCCAGTCCCTGCCAATGAAAAGCATCCCCATAGCATGATGCTGCCACCACCATGTTTCAGTGTAGGGATGGCGTTACCTGAGTGATGTGCTGTGTTGGGTTTGCGCCAGATATAACAGGGGAAAAAAAATCAAATTTAAATGCATTTAAATGATTTCAGGTTGTAACACAACAAACTGTGAAAACGTCCAAGGGGGGGTGAATACTTACTATAGGCACTGTAACTTAATTATTATAATACGACTTGACTAATTAAATATACTGTGTGCGCATGCTTTTTTTTATTAGCTTTCCAATGTTAAATACTTCAATCAGGCTGACTAGTCTATTACTTAAGAGTGCTGACTAATAAAACATAAAACTTGAATGGGCAGATTCCCATAACAGAATCCATAATGTTGTTGTCAACAACAATTTTGCAGTTGACAGAAGACAAGTTCAAGTAACTACAGTATGAGTTACAAAAATAACACCACAGCAATATTAATTGCTTATCAACCATGTTTTTACACAGTGTTAATTAAAACTTTAAAAAAGGACATGAAAAGTACAGCTGCACAAACAAGCTTCTCCTACAAGCAAGCTTGTCTACGTCCTTGTCAGGTTAAATTCTCTTTGGGCATCCACTTTGTCTCGGTTGGCAGACTAAAGAGAGTTTTATATCGCATGGGGATTTGAACTGTTCTGTTTTCGGAGGGAAAACAATGTAATGTTGAAGGTTGTGAAGGAAAGTGATTCTTCTGTTAATCGTTCTTGCCCCAAGTAATTCCACATCAGATCAAAAGTTATTTTTAAAATTATTTAGAATTTGTATTAGACTGGAGAACGAGGGTACCTCAGCACTTTGCTTAAAAAAAAAAAAAAAATTGCATACCAAACACCTGAAGACATGTTGGGACTTGCCTACTGTATATACTGACTAGTAATTATCCCAGAACCATTGTGTGTATGTTTTTGTTATTTTTTATTTTTTCTATTGCCAGTGTTTAAGATGAAGTTTAACAAGTTTAACACTTCTGGAGGTTCCCATATCCTTTGTAGTTTAAAAGCTATGGGCTCAAGCTACACAATTACAGCCTTGAACGATAGATGGCCAGGTGAGCCAGTGCCATAACGTCTATGACGACTGACTTCCATTAATTTGGATGTGATTTTCTAAATTCAAGCACAGATAAATCTGTGCAACTTGCAACTGATTAAAGAATTTACTGTTTCAAGAAATATTATCCTACCTTTTTATTAGGCACATCGCTTTCTCCCATGAAACAGGAGGGTTCTGATTGCAAGTGTATGTTTATTTATGCATGCAAGTATACATTTTACTAGATAAACATATGTGTTTGTTTGCAATTATTACTAAGGCTGAATACATTAAGCATGCAGTTTTGAATCCAAAGTCAACCTTTTGTAAGCATTTTGTGAGCCACACTGGGTTTTTACCCATTCACATACAGAGCTGTGCTTTTCATAGATTAGGGCATACAGTATACTGTAGTCACCGGAAAAGGTACAAATATAAATAATGTGTATGATACCATCGAAACATGCAAGGAACCACTATATAGTAATTAGTGTTTAATCGTCAAGGCCTCATATACACACACTGCGGTTCGCGCGACAGCCATATAAACAAATTGCACTCGCTGCGGTTGTTTGTTGTACACACACGCCTTTCATTACTGAAGTGAGTGCACTCCCTGTTTAAACAAACCACTGAACTCGCACCACCATTACACAACATTCATTAGGTTTGTGTGGCGGCAGCATGGAGGCTGTGTTTTTGGAAGAAAGTACAGTATGTAATAGATCGAGAGCTTGTCAAGCACAGCTATGCTCTTAGGTTTGTGTGGCGGCAGCATGGAGGCTGTGTTTTTGGAAGAAAGTACAGTATGTAATAGATCGAGAGCTTGTCAAGCACAGCTATGCTCTTTTCTGCAAAACCAGCGGAGACGCCGTTTTGCTTTTTTCTGCAATGCTAAATACAGTGGTGATGATCTGCAGTACCATGACGGTAGATCGAGTGGTCTCCAAATGAGTGGATTAAAATGTATGCGGTGTCTAAGGACTCATATATGCATCTTTGTCATTTACTGAGACCTTTCCTGGAGTGCTAAAACACACAGATGATGGCATTATACAGATTACTAATGCCACTTCATGGTTTTCAGTGTGCGGATTCTTCCATATATCAACTATATGCGAAATATTGAAGTTCAACGCACCTGTTTATACATCTGTTGTACTTTGTTTTTGAAGGCACAGTAAATTTGAATTATAAACACAATAAACGATGGCCTCATTACTTGCGCAGAAATCCACCGAGCACCTACTGTGGTTGTTTAGTGCAGTTTTAATACACACACACAGTTGCTGCGCATTAAGTAACCAAACTGAATTAATAACAGAACTCGCTACTTGTTCCGAATAGGATTAACTAGAGCTGTTGTCGCTGCCTTTTGCAACTGAACTGTGTGTGTACTTAAGCCGTATTAAGAGCAGAACGTGAACTCTCAACTGCATTTAAGCTGTGTGTGTACGACGCCTTATACCTTGTTTCCATGGCCAGCCAAATCGAGACTACTCGAGTGCGCTCGAATTGGTCTAAATTCTCCCAGAACTCGAGTTGATGTGAAAAAGGAGGCATTTCCATGGTTTTTCGAGTTACTCAGGTTATCACGTGAGTTGAGCAGGAAATACCGCGAGTTAAAGGTCAAGACGTGCATTTGCTGCAGATGGTATTACAGCCAAACTGTCAATGATTTCAAAGATAAATCTGTCTAGATATTCTTCCGAATTTGTTTCATGCAGTACATATACCTCTGACAGACTGGTATGCAGAACAGGGAAAGAAGCGCTGGACAAGGGAAATAATGTGTCGGATGGATATATGTGAACGGCAGTAATAAAGCCAATTTGCTTAAACATTAAAAGTAGACCGGACGGAAGGGCTCCCGAGTGGCGCATCCAGTAAAGGCGCTCCACATGGAGTGTAGGATGTGCTCTATAGTCTGGACGTCACAAGTTCGAGTCCAGGCTATTCCACAGCCGATCATGGACAGGAGCTCCCAGGGGGCGGCGCACAATTGGCCAAGCATCGCCCGGGGGGAGGGAGGGTTAGGTCGGCCAGGGTGTCCTCGGTTCACCACCCACCAGAGACCCCTGTAGTCTGACCGGGCGCCTGCAAGCTTGCCTGTAAGCTGCCCGAGAGCTGCGTTGTCCTCTGACACTGTAGCTCTTGGGTGGCTGCATGGTGAGTCCGCAGTGTGAAAAAAAGCAGTCGGATGACGCACACGCCGGAGGACAGTGTGCGACGTCGCCTCCCAAGTCAGCGCAGGGGTGGCAGCGGTGAGCTGAGCTTAAAAAAAATAATTGGCCATTCTAAATTGGGAGAAAATAATACAAATAATTGGCAATGACTACATTTTTATAAAAAAAAAAAAGTAGACCGGACATTTCCATCAAAGAATTTTAAAAAATCTGGAATTGATCTGATGCAATCAGAAACCCAGAGGCACTGTAAACTGCGTCTATTACTGTTGTAGAGCTGTTATTTTTTATGTTAAGCATTTTTTGTTTTGTTTTGTTTTGTTTTACAAGGGTTTAATTAAGTAACGGCCAAAATTGTTTGCCAGACATGTTACAGTCTGTAACAACGGTTGATTTGTATTTTCGATACGTTGTAGATATTACTAGACACCGACCATACTGGTATCGCAAAGTCCATAAACAAAACGAAACGTTAAAATAAATTAGTTCTGCACTATAAAACGGAGCTGATTTTACCAGTGCTTGCTAGTCTGATTTAGAAGGCCTTTGTTTGTTCTCCAAGTTGCTGCAGTGTCATGTAGATGCTAGTATAACGAGTTACTCTAAGAGATACTGTTTTAGCATACAGATTTCTAAGTAAACATTCATTTGAATATGTTTTGGAATTAAAAGTATAAATGCAAAACTGCGCTGCATTTTCTTTGTGACGGGGGTTGGTCAACTCTAACAGGTACCCGGGCTATATGGAAACGTGGTATAGTCTGCTTCCATGAGTATCAATTGAAATAACACACAACAATGATCTCTATGTAGTACTATTTAAAAAAATTAAAAGCAATGCAGCAAAGTAAAATCTGTGCCACAACACATGCACACTTGAGATACCATTGTACATAAACAAGGCTGTAATGTAACCCCATTTGGTTTGAACCTCTGGGAGTCCAACAACCCCTTACATTGTCTTTGTTTTTCCAGTTGCTGAGTTCATACAGTGGTAGATATTTTACTGTAGATATTCGTATTGCGTTTTTGGATGTAATATAAAAACGTGTTAGTGATGCGGTCTGGTGTCAGGCGTTTTTTCCAATTTAGTATTTTAAGTGTACAGGCTATTTCGTGTCACTATGACTACAACGTATAATTTTAACTCTGCCATACTACAAATGGATTCTAGAAAGAAAAAAAAACACTATTTACCTATTAAGAAGGAATGCCTAAAACAGTCCTACAAATGTCAAGTTGATTATATAATTATAATGTAACTATTTTGTATCATCAAAATTATTAAACTGTTCATGTTTTTAAGTGTAGTGTACTTGGCGTCCAATTAAAACGACAGACCAGTACTTACATTGGTGTCAATATTAACATATAATACAGAACTAGTAGTTTAGATCTGCTGTAACTTAGTCTGAAATGTGTCAATGAAAATATCAGATCCTCCATTCTAAATTAAAATAAGTCTATCGTATCAAACTTAACAATAATTTTAATTTAATTCTACTGGTCCAAGTGCTGTAGGTCAGCTTCTGTAAAACTATATTTATTTGAATGTTGATGAAAGATAATTTTACCAAATTAAAAAAAAGCATTCTGTTCACACCCAAAGCCACAATTATTCTATTATTTTGTAAAAGAGAATGAACGCAAACCTATTTGCATGTCTTAACACAGCTGCACGTATTTTTCACCAAACATGATAAAATAATAGCTTATTGCTTTACTCGCGTTACCTTCGTAACTATTTAATCATCACAGACCTTAATGTAAATTAAGACATTACAAAATATACACTATGGTATCTAAAAACACTAACCTCACTATTGTGTCCTCTTAAATTGAAATTTATCCTTTGCGGCGTATTCCTCTCTCTTCTGCAGTGACTAGAAGTGAATGTCACTCCAACAACCCCCCTGCCGTTCCCGGTGGCCAGCCACCCTTCCTCGTAGTAGCGTCTCCTGCATACCGGTTTCTCCTTTTCGCTCTTGGGGACTCTGCCTTTCCAAGAAAGGCATAGGATGTTAGAGTCGCTGCAAAGGACAGGACCATGTTCCACGGCAGCAAACATCCTGCTGTAGAATGTAGTTGTCTAAGTAGGCAGGAAAGGTGGTCTCAGTTTTTGTCCTATTTGTATTATTATTGTTGGATGTGGTGGTGTTTATTTAGGCTCTTTAGAAATATGAACCTAACAATTACTGTGAAAATCTATCCACTGAATGGTGAAGTCACAAATGCTCATTACATGGGCATGGTAGTGATTGTTCCAGTTTCCTGAAGAGACATGCGCACTCCTCCCCGTCAGGTAAACCTATTGTCTTCACAAGGATTATACCAAGTCTGACAACTGCCTCATTACGACCACCTGACGTTTGTAAGTGACAAAAAAAAATCCAAATGAAGTGCCTGTGCGATCTTAAGAAACAAGTTGTTCTTTAGAAGAAAATAAACAGCAAAAAAAAAAAAGAATTCAGCAAGTGGGTTTGCTTTTTACTGTAGGTATAGTTTATCTCACGTAAGATAAACCACTATTAAAATCGCATAAATGAAAAGGCACACAAACAAGTGAGTCCTTCTGGTTTAACTAGCATATTATTGTTGTTTTTCAATGTAACATTAGATTGTTAGAACACTGTTTCCCTGTAACCGTGAAATTAAAGTTGAGATTCTGTTGTCCAGTAATGTATCGTAATTCGAAGGGAAATAAGCAACCACTGGGCTTGTTTTTGTCATTTTTTTTTTTCTTTTCCTTGTTCGGTTTTAAACTCAGTGTAGCATGGTTCATTAAACAGGAGCGTGCTGCACTAAAAGCACCCGTACAGCCTGGGAGAGAATCCAGCACGAATTATATAATTACATACACTGAATCCTCATCATACAATCCTGAAATGTAAAAAAGGACTGAAAAAAAAACATTCAGATGCCCTCAACAGTACATCCAACAGCATCAGTTATACAACTGCGTTCTGTAAATAGCCTGCAATTACGATTTTTTTTTCAGCTCACCAATTTCACATGTGATTTGACTTGAATTCGCTGGAGGCAAACTGAGTCTCCTGTAGATTACTGATCATCTTAATTTGACATCACTAATAATGTGTACTTTGTCCTCAATGAGTTGCCTTGTACTTGCTCCATTATTCCCATTGCATCGCAAGCAGCCTCCAAATCTTTTTTTTACAACTAGCATACAATATAGCACCAAAGCAATTAATTCAAAAGGACGATTCGTCGCTGTGTATTATATGTGCATGATTTTGAAAATCTCCTTCAAAAACTTCTATTCAACCAATCTTTGACAATCTCAGTAGACGACAGCTGTCCGATAGTAATTCCCCGTGTTGGTTCTCGCTTGGCTGTTAGAGCTGTTTTTCAATATCTAACGGTCTGTGTTCAGTGGGATCCGATTATGTTTACACCCGCTAGTTTATTATTTTTTAAAACGTTTCCTCTTCGGCTCTGATCTCCCTCCCGTCTGTAACACTTTGGAATTCTCTTTATCAACTGTCCATCTGCAGGAGCGTCCCTTCTCCCGGCAACGTCATTACGTTACCCTGCCTGCCACCACCAATCAACGTCGGGAATCCCACGCAACAGCCAAAGGTTTCTGTAAAACAACCGAGGCAAATACATTACAAAAAATATTGAGTAGTGTATGATCAAGTATTGCAATTTTAAAAGGTTGTATTGTCACTATCTCCCATATGCACACACGATCACCATTTAACTTTTAAGCCATCGTCACCACATATTTTGAGTATACTATTAGCACTGTATATTTTTTCATGAATTTGTATTCAGTGTTTGATTTTTTTAAGTCCTGGTAAATGGGGTTATCACACTAGTTGTACAACAGCATGTCAAACGCATCCCACTTCCAGGTTAACTTAATCTCTTTACAATAAAAACGTCCGTATCCGAAAACAACATCGAATTTAAGTTGGTCTTAATTATATTGTAAAATGTCTCGAGACTGTAGTCTGCTTCCGATAGTGAGGTATTGCAATGTAAAAGGGAACTAACTGATGTACTGAAGTGAAGTCAACAGTGTATCTGTACTGTGCACTGTTACCAATTAATGTGTGTTTCGCCCATTATTTGATTTCCTAAAACACTATAAACAGTTAAATAAAAAACAACACCACATATTTTAAAACATATGAATTACAAAATCATATGTATTACTGGTTCTATCAATGTGCTATTTTGCTCTTTTCTTTTTCAATAAAATGCTGAAAAATATACCTTTTCCAAAAGCAGCACCGAAGACCCCAAACATACACTACACTTACTGTACATATTGTCTGTACACACACAAAAGTATTATTAAATTACTGTATGTATAGTCTATCACACGACTCTGTTGCATACCACCTGCTTACATATTGTGCTTAAATTTGAGTAATACAGGTTTGGTTTCTGTGTTCGCAAAATAGCAAATTATTAGAAATACCGGTACCCGCTATATACAGACTCATTGGGAAGGCGTTTCGATAGCATACATTATGCGATAAGAAAACACCTGTAAAATACATCACCACTCTGATTTAAAAAAACAAAACAAAAAAAAAAACATATAACTTAACATTATTATCGTTAATAAACAATTTTATTAAAGGTAGATATTAACGACCTAACCTAAAATGTAGTTGCCATAAAAAAATAAAACAAAAATGTATACACACAAGATATGTTATGCACACACTAGTCCAATAAGCGTCTTGTCTTTTGTATGTCTCGTTACGGTATGCATTGGATTTTTCAGAGAAATGCACCGGTCTAGCTAAACGTCTAAATTATACATAGATGAGAAATTCTTTGTAAATTAAAACACTCCTTGCAAAACTTACTTTTTTTACAAATATCGCTATTTTTCCTTTATTTAATAATCAACCTCTTATCTTACCTTTTCTGTGTTGCTGCCACTCTGCTGGGCCTGACTCCAGTGTCACGTGACCATCACATGACTAAGTTTGGTTGACAATTTTTTCTCTCTGCACCCGGAATGTCTGTCCGCATCTCTTACTGCAGCCTCAGACATAAGGTCTACATTTGACAGTATTAATCTACAGCTTATAATTGTCCAACACTTTAACATTATGTCAACATTTACTTAACCATTATTATTTAGCTTTCCAGATTCTCCCAAAATATTTGTATTTTTATAATGTCATTTTTTTCCTTGCTAATATCATTGATGTAGAACACAAAAAGTCTACTGTATATAACATTCATCTTTAAAATCCTCTTTGTTGTTTTAAGGTAAGCAGAAGTGTTGTTACTAATAGTGCATGGATCAGAAATATTCAATTAACATTAATTTATACAACAAGGTATTGAAGAGGAAAATGGTTGAATTCTGACAATATATATATATATTTAACTGAATATGAAATGCCTTTCAGTCTATAGCAGACAGTGATTACATCAGCTAAGGGTAACAGTTAACCCTCAAGCTTCTGAACAACATTACACCAACCCCTAGGCTGTCACCTCTAACACTGGCTCTATTTTGATCTTATCTTGGGCTATACCCTATCTTCTTGTCCTACTGAACTTTCTGGTAACACAGCTGTAAAAAGCACCAGACACACCCTATTTTCAAGCTTGTAACAAATCCTGTATAAATATACAGGATTCTATGCTGAGTCTTCCCTTGCATGCATTGATTAAAATATCTGGAGCTGATAATCAACCTGAATTCTGAGTCTCTCTGGATAGCAGAGAATAAATCATCTACAGTACTATAGTCGATGTTATAAACTGTAGACAAATATGTTTTTGTTTAATGCTTTATAAGTATGTTACTAATGTGGCAAGGTGTAACATTTGACAAAAAATACTGTAGGCAGTATAAACTTCAGAATTTCACTGTGGGGTTTTTGGAGCCAACACTAAATCCCTCACTAAAAATAAAATGTTGTACCATAAGTATTTATGATCAACAGACTGATTGGTGGACCACACCCCAAAAAACTATATTATATTGTACTGACCCACCCCAAAAGAGAGGTCTCGTTGATTTTGGGCAATTTCATCATCATCATTATTATTATTATTATTAAAGTATATTTATTGGCAGTGGTATGGTATAGAAAAACATTGTTATGATGAATATTATCTCAGGCCCCCCTTTTCATTGTGCCGAATCTCTTGATTTTATACAGTTTTTTCTTCTTTATTCAGGAATACTGTGTGCAAATATTTAAAATGCTCCCAAAAAGATCTCCAACAGGAAAAAAGAAACATGTGAAAATGTTGCTTGTGATAAACTTTAAGCCGCAGCTGATGAAATCACCATGAACTACATCCCCCATTCTTTGGGACATATTTTAGTTCTTAATCTAATTTTAATTTACATATATTGATAAGGAAATGTATGCAATAAGTTCATGACATGTCAAAATATACAACATCCCAAAAATGATGACAATCTATTTGCTTTTCTCCCTTCCCCCACCTCCACAAGGACACCGCTGTTTGTATTACCATTTCAAGTTAAATTCATAATTTTCTACTCTAACATTTGATATACTGCCTTTATTGGGTCATGCATAAAACAACTAAGAAAGTAGACTCAAAATTATTTTATTTTAACAGATCATAATATTAACATAAATTTTCGGAGCACCAACCACAGTATTGCCTCAATATGGGAAAACAAGAGAAACATAATTTTAAAAAGCAGACAGGACAAGTGACCAACATAATGTCTGCCTTCTCCTAGAAGAGGTGGGGGCAGGGGAGGTGGTGGGCTGATTGGAAAACTACAGCAGGAGAGAAAAATTGGGGATATTTAAGGAATTGATTGATGTCATGAAGTAAGGGTGTCACTTTGGAAAATACATCTTAAATACAATTCCATGAAAAAATGGCAGTTTTATTTACTTTTCTTGAAAAGACTATATTATACACAACAATATAAACAAATATATTTTTGGAATACTTTTAAATTACCATTTTAAATCAAATCTATTGTGACATACATGTCAGTGCTTTGAATACATTCTGTATATGGTACAGCATTTCTTTTAAGCAATGATATTTAAAAAAAATATAAATTATCATTATGCTTTATAAAGATATAATAGACACAGCAAAAAACAAAAATTAAAGGGCAACTGCATTTCCAATATTCTCAAGCAGATTTTAAATTACTGTACTACTCCAACGCAGTTTACAGTTATTACTATGCCATGTATTTTAAAGATTAGTTCATTTTAAATTTGTTCAGTGTTAATTTATTTTTGGTTCTTAAAACACAAATAAATAGGCTATTATTTCCTGTAGTGATAATACCAAATTGCATTTGCATTATAAGTAGATGTTAGTACCAGTAACATTCTTTTAAGAACAAACTGCATTCACATTATAAATATATTTTAGTACCAGTAATATTCTTTTAAGAACAAAAATGTAGCCAGGTAAGTACAAACAAAATCCTCCTTTATATTTTAACAACCTGGACAGGAGACTCACTGAATTACAGCAAACGTTAAAATATCAGCAGTACACATCAATAAAATTGAAAGCAAAGCCACACATCACAGGGCATGGGATAATTACTAAATACATCACAGATACATTCAATTTAGCACTAAAAACTTACCATTTAACAAGAACTCCTTGAAGAACATTAACCATCTTCCCTTGTGTGCGTGAGCACTTAAATCTACCTATAGAAACGTAAATGGAATAAAGGATTATTTAATAAAAATAGATGATTATCAATAGTCATAGAACACAGTGATGCTGTTTTACCATTTCCATTGGGAATGTTTGTAACAAGTGCACTGATCCTGACATACAAACAGAACAAATACAGTAGTCGTAGTGGTAAGTTTAGAACTGTGTGCTTTTCCTAATGTAGTGGATCAATTGAACTTTTTTTTTTTTAATGTATACTGTCTAAATATGCACCCTTTTGATATACTTCCATGATTATTTTTCATTCATGTAGATTTGATTTCCATTACATGAGAGTAGATGTTAAAACTTCATGCTGATTTGAACTTGGCTCTCGCCAAGATAAGCACCAACTAAGACGTAGCTTCACAGTAAACTAATGTGATCCATATGTGTCTCCATCCATTTGCGCTTCCTTCCATATAATGATGTAGATATCCTTCTGTCTGGTGTTGATGGCTGAAGTGTAATGCTGGCTCCAGGGATCAGCTTATTTTGCCTCCCTAGCGCATCAGCACACACAACGGCTGTGATGCTGGCTCCGGGGATCAACCATAGAAAGTTATTTTAAAAGATTAAAAAAAAATCAGAACAGAAAAATATGAGTTAGCCATTTATTTATTAGAGAAATTAATAACAATAAAGACAAGGCCACCCTAGAAAAGAGTGTAAAGAGTGCTTAAAGACCATTCATATAAGGAATAGATTAATAAAAAAAAATAAGAAATAAAATATCAAACAACCACTGTTGCAGTCATTATTACAGTTACGGTAGCTAGTTCTCAGGCCATGGCAGTACAACAATAAAAAAGGACTGGTGATTGAGACTATGAGCGCTTATTTCTAGTAACTCAACTCTTCCTCCGCGCTTCACAAAAAAAAAAAAAAGTATATATTTAAACTACTGTTCGACATAAAACTAAATAAAAAACCAACAACATCACCTCTCTGTCCCTGATCCACCGTTTACCAGTATTGTACAATGTTTTCTTTTGTCAGGATTTACGAAAAGCATTTGGTATGCCATCTTATTCTTTTTCTTTTAAAATGTTAGATTATGCAATTCAAATTTGTACATGAGCTTATTTTGTATGATCTCTTGTGTGACGTGCAAGTTATTTATTTATTTATTTATTTATTTATTTATTATACCATTCTCCTTTGGTTTCATAGGCTGCATTCACACTGGGCCCGTTTCAAACAGACTCAGTCTGGGGGCCGTTTCCTGATAACGGTAGTACTTACCGTTTTGAAGATGATTCTAAAGGCCTTCACACACCAGAGGCAACGCAATTTTTACTGGGACAACATGACAAATTCGCTGTATGAAATTATGCAAACCAGACACGACAGATCATTAGAAATCAACTCCCATATTACGTTTTTGGCTTTGGTGTTTTTATAATTGCTTTGACTCTGTCAAAAAAGTTAGGGAAATTAGATACTGCAAGTATGATATTCTCCTCTATTTTGAGTGAAAGTGAAATAAGGCTTGATTTCAAACCACATGATATGAAGCTGTTCTCTGACTGCTCAGTTGTGTAGTTGTCGCGCGACGAATTTGCAAAAATAGGACCAGGTTCTATTTTTTTTCATCGCTCGAGTTGGAATTTGTGTTGCGTCGACGTCGCTTGTCGCGTTGTCTTTGGTGTGAAGGGCGCTATTCAAAAGCATAGGTTTTATTGATTTTCTCGCGTCACTTTGTCGTGTCGCTCTTCGCGTCGCATCTGGTGTGTCTGGTGTGTAAGGGCCTTAAAGGCCAGTTTATACTCCATCGCTTGACTGTCGTTAAAGAGCAAAGCGGCCAGCGATCATCGCTGTCGCATCGCTGTGCAGTTTATAGTGTCACCCGACAATCGCCCTGCTCAAAAACGACAGTCGCTGGCAGCATCACTGAGAGTTCAAATCAACTGAACTTTGACCTCATCGCTGACCTTGTTGCTAGGTGATAGAATGCTTAAAATGGATGACAGGCTGTTTGTTGAGAAGCTGCTCAGCATAATTACTGCCTATCCCTGCATCTAAGCAGCAGATAAAGCAGATTTTAAAGATCAGCAGAAAAAGGGAACGCTTCAGTATTTTACACTCACGGCAAATGAAAGGCTTCAAGATAGTGTTTCTTTTTCTCCGGCACATAATGTCATCGTACTGTCATATCTGTTCAAATAATATTAAACAACTGCAGTGTGGAACTACAGGACAATGCAATTTACATGAATTCGTAATGAAACAGACCACCAGAGCTCAACAAATAAAAACCTTTTTGTAGTCTTTTTTGTAATCTGTTTAGAACATGTGTATTGTATAATAATAGATGCCAGAAATACATATATCGCAGGGATGGAAATAACACTCATTGCATAGCAGTTTGAGACATTTTAGGTTTTACCAGCTGCAGGCTTTTGATGAAGCAGAAAAGCAAATATATATTTTTTTTCTGCTTCATTGGTACATTTGTACACGAGCCTGCAGCTCGTAAAACCTGAAATGCCTCAAACTGCTAAAGTCTTATTTCCATCCATGTAGTTTGTAGCTCAGAAAAACGAGTTTGTCAATACAGGGTTGTAACAGGGCAAGGAGCCCTGTACAGTGTTTTGTTTATTTATTTTTAGAACAGGGTTTCCCCCTCCACCCCTGTGTTATTTTGTATTTGTTTTGTATTATTATTATTATTATTATCGTTATGATTTATTTATATATGACGGCGAAGCGCCGCAGGTTTTGTTATTGTTTTGGTATTTATAAAATGTATTGACGGCATAGCCAAATGTTTGTTTTTGTTTGGTAGTGTGGATGGGAAGCCCATCCACGGTAATTATAAACCTCGTGCAGAAGGTGGCCATGGTCACCTGCATAAAAGCCTGCTGCTCGCTGCTCTCTGCACTCAAGGTGGGTGTGAGGAGCGAGAAACGAAACTTTAAAGAAATACAGGATCAGTGAAGGCTACTGCCCAGCCTGACCTGGATTTTGTTTTGTTTAACTGTTTTATTTTGCTCTGTGAGCACAGTCTTTTTTTTAAAACCTTTTATTTATTTTTGTATTATATGAATAAACGGCACGTGCAGCGTCTGCAGTACTGCCTGGTGTCAGTGTTTCCCTTCCTGCTTCTGGCCTGACATCACCGCACAGCCACCCTGCCACAAGGGTTAATACACAAGGCTTTTTTTCGTATAGAAAATGAATGTACTAGCTTTTCAGACCATCGACCAATGTGTGTGGATAGACAGACAGAGACTTGTAGTTTTTGACATTTACAAGTCAAGTTAAAGCTGTATATATAAATTACCGTCGCACATCAAAGTGGAATTAAAATGACTGTTTAGTCTGTATTTTATATCTATATTATATATGATCCGTTAACAATTGTTGCTTCTAATTGTTTTGTGACATTATTGTAGCAGCAGACCCGTTTTTAGCTCGCTCAGTTTTTTGTCATTTTAGCTGAATTATATTACGGTAAAACAGTGAATGTTTTCTTGGACAGAAAAACTAATAGGATGTTGTGGAAGGGTGGTGGGCAATTCACTGACACACACGGGAGACAGAAATTTTATTTGCAACACCGCACTGGTGCCGAGTTTTATTATTTTCTTTTGGCTTTATTTTTCTCTTTAGCCCGCAGCAGGCACTGTTGTCTGTGGCCTGAATACCAACAACTGTAGTCAGGTCCACAGTAATACCAATACAGGTACAGACCAATGTTTTCGCACTCACTGGTGCTCAAAAGAATAATGAAAACAAAAGGCGAAAGAAAAAGGGAAAATAAATCACAGTAATAAAACTACAAAATAAAAGGTACTGCACTCTGCAGCGTTACCCTGACCGATGTTATCCGCATGGCCCGGGTCTCCATCCTACGCTCACCTGTCCCCTCTACCTGATTGTACTGTTCTTCCCAAGTTTTTCTCCACTACTAAGGGGAGAGACAGAGAAAAAGAGATGAAATAGTGATCAGAGAGGTCCAGGGGGGACAGAGAGGGTGGAGGGGCAGCAGGCCCTGGAGAAGGTGAGGTCCAGTTGACGGCCAGCTTTGTGGGTAGGGGGGGGTGGAGAGAGACATAAGTCGAAGGAGTGAAGGAAAGGGAGGAATCCGGCAGAGTGGCTGGGGTTGGAGAGATGGGTATTGAAATCACCTAACAGGACAGTTGGGGTAGATAGAGAGGGGAGGGAGGAGAGTAGATAATCGAGTTCATCGAGAAAGTGAGCGAGAGGTCAAGGGGGACAGTACAGTACAATTAGTAGGATTTGACAGGGAGAGGTTAGTTGGACAGCATGAAATTCAAAAGTGTTAACAGAGAGTGAGTAGAGGTCGGAGGGGACAGAAAAGAGTAAGGAGGGAGAGAGGAGAAGACTAGTCCCACCTCCCCGTCCAATGAGACGCAGGGTATGGGACAGGACGTAGAGAGAGGACAGGGTGGCAGGAGTTACAGTGTTATCAGGGGACGGCCAGGTTTCAGTGAGAGCAAGGAAATCGAGAGAGAGGTGGGAGGCAAAGGCAGAGATGAAATCCGCTTTGTTAGCAGAAGAGTGACATTGCCCTTCTAACACATGTATTACATAGGGACAGATTGTTGCAGGGTTTGTGTTTATAGTCTGGTGCACCATATGTGTTACTGGCACTTTAGAGCCGCGATGAGTGTGTACCGAAGCAAGACTCACAACCTGTTTTGTTCAGTTATCTTATTGCATCTTTGAGTGCGTCTGACTACTGGACTATTTTCACACTTGAGCAAAAATAATCCAGGAGTTTGGTATCAAATCCGGGAGTAGTCAATGTAGCTTTGCTCAATGTTCTGTTCACACTAGAAAAGAATCCCAGATTTGATGCGGTTCAATTTTCTTCAGTGTAGCCACTAAATCTGGAGTTGAATCTGCAAGTGCAGTTCTTTGATCTGTACCTTTGTGAAGTATATTTTACATGCATGACACATGCACAATTTTTTAACATGGTTTGGTTTGTTTACACACGCTAAGGAGGGGCCAAATTACTCCGGTATTAATTAATGCAGACTTGAAACTCCCAGGAGATGGATTTGTTAGTCCAGTAGCCTGTCACAGTGAAAGATGCATTAAGGTAAGTGTGAATACAGCAGGCTGGAGAATTGCAAACGTAATACTGATCCACAAAGAGGGAGACAAAAACGAACCAGGTAACTACAGACCAATAAGCCTGACTTCTATTATATGTAAACTTATGGAAACTATAATAATTTTCCAAAATGGAAAATTACCTGTATGGTAACAGTATCCTGGGAGACAGTCAGCATGGTTTTAGGAAAGGGAGATCGTGTCTAACTAACCTGCTTGATTTTTTTGAGGATGCAACATCGACAATGGATAATTGCAAAGCATATGACATGGTTTATTTAGATTTCCAGAAAGCTTTTGACAAAGTCCTGCATAAAAGATTAATTCTCAAACTGAACGCAGTAGGGATTCAAGGAAATGCATGCACATGGATTAGGGAGTGGTTAACATGTAGAAAACACAAAGTACTGATTAGAGAAGATACCTCAAAATGGTGCGAGATAACCAGTGGTGTACCACAGGGATCAGTATTAGGTCCTCTGCTATTCCTAATCTACATTAATGACTTAGATTCTGGTATAGTAAGCAAACTTGTTAAATTTGCAGACGACACAAAAATAGGAGTGGCAAACACTGTTGTAGCAGCAAAGGTCATTCAAAATGATCTAGACAGCATTCAGAACTGGGCAGACACATGGCAAATTACATTTAATAGAGAAAAGTGTAAGGTACTGCACACAGGCAGTAAAAATGTGCATTATAAATATCATATGGGAGATACTGAAATTGAAGAAGGAATCTATGAAAAAGACCTAGGAGTTTATGTTGACTCAGAATGTCCAAAGAAGGCAACAGGTTCGTGCTGGTGGCAATGGACTACTTTACAAAGTGGCCTGAAGCATACGCGCTGCAAAAACCAGGAAGCGAGCACGGTGGCTACCGCACTCAGAGGGGTTCTCTTTTCCAGGTTTGGAATTCCACTGAAACTACACTCTGACCAGGGAAGGAACTTTGAAAGCAGGCTCCTCGCTGAGGTATGTAACCTACTGAGCATTAAAAAGATGCACAACATCCCCAGAGTGACGGTTTGGTAGAGCGCTTCAACAGAACGCTGTCCGCTCAGCTAGCCATTGCCACCAACCATGATCAAAAGGACTGGGACCACCAGCTGCCACTGATACTCCTGGTCTATCGGACAGCAGTGCAGGAGTCAACAGGTTGCACCCCTGCGCTGCTCACGAATGGGTCTGGAGCTTCAAACTGGGTCGAGAGTGAGGGCGACATTTTCAAGCAGGTGAGCTGGTCTGGGTTTATAATCCCAAGAGGAGAAAGGGGCACTGCCCAAAGCTGGACAGTCCATGGCCCGGACCCTGCTGTGTTTTGGAGTGACTGGGGGAAGTAGTGTATCGTCAAGCTATTGGATACTCGTCATTGTGTGGAGTTACACTGGGACCGGCTAGCCCCCTACCAGGGCTGCCGGCTCTTTCCTGACTCCCAGACGTCCAACCAAGCACCCCTCTCTCGACCTGCGCCCTCTTTTCCTTCTTCAGTTTCAGGTCAGCCCCAGAGACATCGCTGCCGCTAGGCAGTTACGGCGGCTCCCAACGCGGGTTCGTCGGTTCCCAGCACTCCTGCTCCGGCCAGCTCAACCTAGCAAGGCTTCTTCTCCCTGGCCAGCTGATAGCGACCTCTCTTCCCCTACTGCTCTTGCTACTGTCCTCTAGCCCAGAGCGAGAGCCAGAAGACCCCAACAGAGAACCGGCACTGCACCCTCAGTTGCTGCACCCCCTTTTCATCCCCGGACACGTCTGCAGCATCAGTGCAACAAGGATGCATCTCCTACCCAACCGCCCTCCCCACGTGTGGGAAACATTTCACCAATCGTCAGTTCCAGACCGCGCCATAGGATCTGACTGCCCCATCGTTTCCGAGACCAGGACCAGGTCAGCGGGGGGCAATGTAGCGGCAGGGCAGCCGCAATACCATGTATCTGCACCAGAATGGACTGTGTCATGGACTGGGGTGGGAGTATTCAATGTAAATAGTTGTTTAACATAGTGCCTTATTCATGAAATTGCAGTCCTTTGTTGTGTCTGTGTGTATGCATGTGGTATGCATGTGGTATGAGTGAGCACGCTTGGCCCCAGCCGCTCGCTGCCATAATATTATGAAAACGAAGATGATTCAAAAATATCTATGCTGAATCTTTGTGCTCTAAAATGTAACTCCAGGAATCCACAGCAAATGTATTTAATATGTTTAGGCTGTCTATCCTTCATTTAACTTTTCAGAAATATAATACCAAGGGGTTATGAGCTTTGGGACACCTGCGAGGTAGGTGTCTTGGAATTACAGGCTGAAGGACAGAATTAAATGATCTGTGGAAACAATATTTACATATGTAATATTGTGGTAAACAGTATATTGCCCAGGATCTCATACAAAATAATTTAGCATTTGTTAGTTCACATGCATTGTGCTTCATTACTCATTACTCATTGTTGGCAGCCTAAAGCAGAATTCCAGCTTAAGATGACCAAATTCTGCAAGAAACCACAGATAATGACCCCATAAACAGATACAGTACTTGAACTTGTAATTACAGTTGTTAAGCCCTAGATATTTCTGACTGTGATAAGGGAAACAACAGTAAGCCCTAATTATATTACAAGGGCTGATCATCAAAAAAAAACTAGTACTATTCATTTCACTTGCAAGATTTTTTAAAATGTTAACTGTCTCCAAAAGAGGTAGTAATACTAAAGAATAAGTACAAAAACAGTACAGTATACCCTTACCAGTTTCTTAATGTCCAGTGTTTTCCAGTGTTTTAATGCCAAGCAACCTGAATTACAGTATTACACAAAGGCCTCATATACCAATGGCTGCACATCCTGTTCAATGCCAGTGAGCTGAGAACAAGTTTTGCACCCTGATTAGAGAAACCAAGATATACTATTACTGAAACAGACACATCAAATCAATTGGTTGTCAAAAGCAATTGTATACACAGTAGATAGTAGATTTTCCAAATACTTTTATGTTAGAAACCTCTTAACTTCACCAACCTGGAAGCTCCATTAGAGGGCACCACCACACAGTTAATGACTGCTGAATATTCAGACAGAATGTCCATTTTTGTTCAGAATAATCAAAGCGTTCCTAATTAAACCGATTAAATGTTTAAAATAGCAATAAAGACGTTGTTTACCTTTTTTCACAATACAACCCCTTTATTAGAGGGAATTACTTTGGTAGTTTACCTTATCTGTACAAAAAGAAGTAAAAAATCAAACACTAATTTTTTACACAGTAAGCAGAAATGATTACAGAAATGTATAGAATAAAAGTCATTTTTAGCTTTGGAGTTCTTTTGTAAACTGAGTTCTGGTGTTTTTGACTCAAAACAAAAACATTTGCAACAACTGTCGTTTTAGCTGGCAGTGTTATGATTATGCATAAGACTGAACAACTGTCTCATTCAGAGCAGCACAAGGATGAGGCACACTAGGACAGGGAGGTGCCTAAAAAACATCAACCTGGGCTATCAACTTACTAAAACAGTTGCATCTAGTGTTGTCATTACATATCACTGATATTTCTCAAAAACAAGACATTGCAATTTTATTATAAAAAACATATTATAATACAAGAACACATACAACCAAAATTACAAACATACCATATCCCATTCTACAAAGTATTTTTTTACTGTATAATCTTCTAAGCTTTAATAAGTGGTTGATGTAATTTAAGTCAAGTTTCAACTTTCCATGATACCATAACATACAAGTCACTGGACTAAATACATTTAGTGATGCTTTCTTTCTTTCTCACTCTTGGTCTCTCTTTCTCTCTCAGTTATTACAGGAACTCAAGTGCAAGTCTCTTGGTAAGCTCGGATAACAGTCTCATAGGCAGGGGGTGGGGTCTGTGTGGCGTGAAAGCCACGCAGGCTGCTATTAGACCAGAAGGAGTCAGGCCGGGCCAGACCACCCACATTGACCATAGAGCCAGCGTTGCTTCTCGGGAGTGTTGTTTGGCTGCCTTCCTCGGCCTCACGGGCGATCTGGCTGCATTGAAGTAGCGGGTGAAATGTCGAGGCCCTGAAGCTGGGTTTCCGGGCAAATGGATCGGCCTGCTCCAGAGAGGCCTGGCGTTGGAAAGTGAGAGCTGCGCTAGCAAGGCTGTTGTTGCTTCTCCGGTCATAGCTGCTGTTGCGATAGAACCCAGAACGGCTGTGCAGGAGGCTGTGAGGGGAGGTCCGCGACTGCCTGGGGTTTCGCCTGGAGATGCGGGCCGAGGCTCTGCGCCGAGACAGCCATGTCAAGAGGATCCAAATGAGAGCACCGATCATCAGGCCCACCACCATAGACAGGCTGAAGGACAGAATTAAATGATCTGTGGAAACAATATTTACATATGTAATATTGTGGTAAACAGTATATTGCCCAGGATCTCATACAAAATAATTTCGCATTCATTAGTTCACATGCATTGTGCTTCATTACTCATTACTCATTACTCATTACTTGTTACTCATTGTTGGCAGCCTAAAGCAGAATTCCAGCTCAAGATGACCAAATTCTGAAAGAAACCACAGATAACGACCCCATAAACAGATACAGTACTTGAACTTGTAATTACATTTGTTAAGCCCTAGATATTTCTGACTGTGATAAGGTAAAAACCAGTAAGCCCAAATTATATTACAAGGGCTGATCATCAAAAAAGACTAGTACTATTCATTTCACTTGCCAGATTTTTTAAAATGTTAACTGTCTCCAAAAGAGGTAGTAATATTAAAGAATAAGTACAAAAACAGTACAGTATACCCTTACCAGTTCAGAACAAATTCCCCATATAAAAATACCTCGAAACAAGCTTGATGTTGATATGATAAGTATGTTTTTTCCCCACATGAAGAACAGTAAGGTCAATGGTCATCAGGGCAATGAAATAGTTCAAATTAGATCAACCCTAACCCATAACCTCTCAGAGACATTGTAAACTTAATTTAAAGACTAACAACAGGTAAATACCCCATTTAAATAACAGATGATCAATGGCACTATGTCATGTCTACAAAAACATTTCAGTGGTTAAAACAAGTGGGTCATTTTATTACTATTCAATTAATTTATTAATTGAAAAATGATCAGTCTAGATGAATTTATTAAGAACTAATTATTATTAAGCTTTTTGCAGTACAAACTACATGGCATTTTAGCTGATGAAGGACTGAAGGCTTCTGAACAAATGTTATTCATTCTACTTTATTATTATTTGTTTATTTAGCAGACGCCTTTATCCAAGGCGACTTACAGAGACTAGGGTGTGTGAACTATGCATCAGCTGCAGAGTCACTTACAATTACATCTCACCCAAAAGACAGAGCACAAGGAGGATAAGTGACTTGCTCAGGGTCCCACAATGAGTCAGTGACTGAGGTGGGATTTGAACCAGGGACCTCCTGGTTACAAGCCTTTTTCTTTAACCACTGGACCACACAGCCTCTTTGTCCAAATGACTTAATTTTTTTCTAAAATAAACAGTTGCTACTGTTCAAACTCAGAAATACAGCAAACATATTTTTTTTCCTTATGTATTATTGTTATATTTTGAACATGACATAAATGTTTACTTGCATTGTCTGACTCACACATAGTTGTGAAAATAACGCCAGGTGGCAGTAAGCCATTTTGAGGTTTTTTTTGGGTTTTTTTTTAGTGTTCACATATTTCCATTAAAGTATACAGGGATTATTTTTATACATATTATGCTACTTTAATTTCTAACATAGTGTTTCAAATAATAACCATTTCATACACATTACTCAAATCTGTATCATCGTTCCTTAAAAAAACGATATATATATATATATATATATATATATATATATATATATATATATATATATATATATATATTCTATAAGATTAATACATTTAAGGTTGTCTACCTTATAAAGTTATTCATATATTGTAGAGACCCTGATATTTTATTTATTTATTTATATCAGACAGCCTTTATCAGACAGTTTGTATCAGGTGGAAATTACATTACACTAAGATTTGTTTTCTATTTATTTCTTCTTATTTAAAAAAAAAAATACAAATGCTTATTATACATATTATAAAGAATGTAGTATAGGTTGTGTAAGATACATGCTGGTTTTCACCCCACTCAAGGTCAAAATCACACGGAGTGGATATCAGTTGGTATCATACATAATATACAATATTATATGTATTCTAAATAAATATCAAAACAAATAATTATCAGAATAAAACAAGGCTTAGAGATTTTTCCCATCATTTCCCCTACACAATACAGTATTGTACTGTTGATAAATGAGATTTGTTTTCCAGTATTGTCTTCTGTTTACTTATATAATGTTCTTAAATACACAGTACATTTCAGACAAGTAACAACAGGTAGTGAAGTTAACTGCATTTAGTTTTACACATTTTAGATGTAAATCAAGATAATAAGGAGAAAATATAGTCAATGTTTTTTTTTTAATGTTACTTTAACATTTTACTAAAGATTACTAGCATGAGTGATACATCTTACCATAGAAGTTCTCTGGCAGCTTCAAATAATGTTGGGATTCAGTGTTATTGGTATCCATAACATCCACAGAAATACGTAAAACGAGAAGAGTAGAGAAATTCACATGCGGTCCACACTTCTCTATTGCTTGTTCCCTATAGTAATGCTAAACAGTAAAACATTTCTTTACAAAAGGCAACCCTGTTGTTTGTCAAAACGGAAACATCAGTGTAACATTTCCTGCTTTTCTACTCAAATTAGCAAGGACAGCCTTATCTGTGAGAACCAGAATTCCTGATAAATGGAATAGTTTCCTTTCTCGTCATTTCCTCAAGTTTAATTAATGAAGAACAATGCTGAAATGACTTCATCATTTTAAACTGGTCTGCTAAGATCAAAAGTTTAATTTTAACTTTTAAAACAAACTGCAGCATTGGAGATCACTGGTACAAAGACATACTCTGTATTGTATTTATGAGCTGATATTTCAGATTATGCAAATTAGTGGTGAAAGTTGAAGCTCAAAATTACAATTAGCTGCTTAAAATGAAAGATTTTGACAGGTCTTTTAGGAAACTGAGGGAAAAGGGTCCCTGTAATTTTCCTTTTATACTCAACTGCTGAACATAATCTTACTTGGCAGAAAATAATTTCAATTAAAGATTAGTATGTTCATCTAAAGTAAATATGCTATTTGGCAGTTGAATAATGAATAAAGTCCACTGCCTTTTCAAGTCAATTTAAAGACAAGTCATGTTTGAAATCATTCTGAATTGTTTGATTTTGCACCAGTGTTTTGGGTTTTTTTGCATGTTTTTTGTGCTTCCTGAAATCATGTGAACCAATGACTCTTCATCTCTGTTGACTCCACCTACTTCACTGTTCAGCATAGAAGTCAAAAGAGCTGGAAGGTCCCAATCACATTGCCAGGAAGCAAAAACAAACATGGCAAAACACTGGTTTCCCCTCTTATAACTTAATTATTTCATACATGGGCCTTCTGTGCTGTCTGCAATACAGTTGCTTTAGTGTCCTCAGTTTTATCTGTAGACATACAAACCCTCTTGAAACCTGATTAATACATATAGCAATACTATCTTAAACCATTTAAGACCAGTTTGGTAACAAGGGCTACTGATTTACAGGTACTTCAAACTTGCAAGACTCAATGAATAATTATACTTCCTGCCTTAGATATGGCTACCACAACCCAACCCAACAATCTTTAACCACTGACTATGTGTAAACTTCACGATGACCAGGAAATGTTTAATGCTTTATTTCATGCTCTTCCATCATTATGGCATGGGGCAAGGTAACATACAGTCCTTCAAACTACTAGATAATGCAGTACTTCCTATGGTGCACAGACACTTTTGGCGCCAGAGGTAGGTCAACTCTTATTACATTCTAGCTGACACAAGCCATGTCATTCCTTGATTGTCTAGATAACACTGAATAAATCAGAGACAGTTCCACTCACTCCTAAATGAATAATGCCACAACAGTAAAATCAAATACAATACATCTTCAATTTTCATGTCATGCGCTTTGCAATTATAATTAGAAAATTGAGCACTAGCCGCTTTAAATAAAAATTAAATATGATCTCCCTCATAAATTGCTTTTCACGGGGCGGGAGCCACGGCTGCAAGAGGAAGGGTTTTGGAAATTTAGGATTGGAGGCTCAGCCACTAGAACAGGGGGGAGAGAGAAGGACGGGGCAGGACTACAACCGAGAGAGCCTTCCCTATGGAGTGAAGGCTAGCCCTAATGGCCTCCGGGCCCCTGAAAACACAGAGTCCTCTGACTTCTTGGAGATTCATTATAGGCTTGGCCTCGCGACTGGGTCCCAGTTAGCGACCGGGTTCGACCCTCAGAGGACGGAACGGCTCATACGATGCCTTGACGTAAAGAAGAAAAGAGAATCTAAAAAACACAAATAATTGTTGGTTATGGGACTCGAGCACTAAGAGTATGAGGGCCACGTCCCGGGAGGATAAAGGAGGAAGTAAGACAGAGCCTTCTTTCTTGAGGCAAGATATAGCACATGAGCTACGAAAGAATAGTGTGGCCGGTGGTCCCCTCTGACCACACGAAGAACCTGTGGAGTTACTGGAACTCTATGTTGGGGAAGTGAGACTCACTATCCCCCCAGAGGGGACCGACACAGAGAGACACACAGCATATGAAAACTGAGGAGGAGGAGGAGGAGGAGGAGGAGGAAGAAGCTAACATAAGAGAAAAAGCAGAGCTGTGACTGGGTTTAAATAGGAAGTCTAGGATGATAGGTAGGTGAAAATAGGAAGCGATAAAGCCCTGGCTCAACTCGAAACCAAGTCAATGACTCGACCCGACTCGGAATCAAGTCAATGACTCGACTTGACTTGGAATCAAGTCAATGACTCGACCCGACTCGGAATCAAGTCAATGACTTCGACCCGACTTCGGAATCAAGTCAATGACTTCGACCCGACTCGGAATCAAGTCAATGACTCGACCCGACTCGGAATCAAGTCAATGACTCGACCCGACTCGGAATCAAGTCAATGACTCGACTTGACTCGGAATCAAGTCAATGACTCGACCCGACTCGGAATCAAGTCAATGACTCGACCCGACTCGGAATCAAGTCAATGACTCGACCCGACTCGGAATCAAGTCAATGACTCGACCCGACTCGGAATCAAGTCAATGACTCGACCCGACTCGGAATCAAGTCAATGACTCGACTTGACTTGGAATCAAGTCGCAGTTTTCGTGACGCGACTCGATTCTTTGCCATCAAATGACTTGACTTGACTTGAGTCCCTGCAAGCAAAGACTTGACTCGACTCCCTGCTCAAAAGACGTGACTCGACTCGAGC
The DNA here is from genome assembly GCA_030684275.1 of Acipenser oxyrinchus oxyrinchus. NCBI lineage: Eukaryota > Metazoa > Chordata > Actinopteri > Acipenseriformes > Acipenseridae > Acipenser > Acipenser oxyrinchus. The sequence continues at coordinate 52,171,848 of CM060251.1, forward strand.
CACGCAAAAAAGTCTCCATCTCGAGTCATTGTCTTTATGATAAAATCAATAACAAACTTATTTCATTTTCAATACATGCAGCCCCTCTCTAACACACGCAGTCATCTTGTCATTTTGAACATAAACAGGTTCCTGCCGTGGTTGTTAAGACCATTGCAAAGGAAATAGAAAACACCTTTCTAGCATATAGTACCGTTCTGTGATCATAAAGTCACAAGCAGCAGGGAGCTCCGGAATCAAAATGTGTAGGCGGGAAGAAAATCCTGAGGAAAATAGTGATTTTTAAGTTTTGTCACAAACACCAAAAAAGCAAAAAAACAACAACATGGAGAGTACACTAAAAGTACCTGTGGGGGTGGAGTTTGCTTTTAGTAATTATACAGTCAACCAGGAGAGAAACAAGCAGGCTGTATCCTGCCAGCACTATAAAGCGACAATATGAATAAACTGCATTCAAAACGTAGCACCGGTAACTGGCACTAATTTATACCGGTAGATTTTTAGTTTTTTTCAACGGCTAAAATGAGAATCTGAATTAATTAAAACCTCAGGCACAATGCAACAGAGGTATTTAAAAAAAAAAAAGAAAAGTAAATAATTTGGGAAGTATTTAGCGCTCACTATTCTCTTTATTTATTGTATGTATGTATGGTTGTATGTATTTTTGTCTATTTATTTATGGACACCATATCTCTTAAGGGAGTTGGTGCTTTGTAGCTATTTTTAAATGCTCCTTTAAATCCAATGCTGAATAAAACATTCTTTACAGTACACATTTGTTAAGCTAATGCAAACTACAAACATTTGGAAGTTTACCTAAACTAATATTATTTAGTCCAAGGTCAGTGCTAATCAGGGTCTGTGAAACTAGAGGTTTGTGTTTAAAGTCTTAAAAGACTTTAACTAAGGCTTAAAATGTTGTTCTTTCTTTCTGGTCATGTCTTATACTTTAACATACATATACATAAAACTTTAACTTAAAGTTTTATGTATATTAAGTATAAGACGTGACTGGAGAGTAAGTTTAAAAGATTCATTTGTTTTTGTACTTTTTTGAGTACAGTATTATGTGTTGTTATGCCATTAGGACTCCAACAGACACCTTTTTATTATGTTTTGTGCTTTTGTGAAACAGTATCTGTTACTTAAAAATGTCTAGTTGACATTTAATGGAAAAAGACACTCCATAGCTCAGCTTACACTACGAGGAGAGAGATGTAGTACAGATTCTATGTTACCTGTGAATTATATAAAAATTTTGCCTCAGTTTCTTTATTTTTCTATTTGTCTCCTATGTGTTAAAACCTTGAAATAATATCTCAACATGAAATTAAGTGCCACCAAATTTCCTTTCATATGGTTAATGTATCTGAAACAAAACTATAAGAGGGAGTGTGTCAGTGTTGAGAAGTGAGAAAATATTAGAGATGTTCTTTGCTTTGTGGTATCATTCATTACTAAACACCCAACCCAATTGAGCACAGAGAAAGGGGTCTTTATACAGTGGCAAAATGTGCTTATAAATAGATCGAGAAATACAATTCACTAAACTGGAAAGATGAAAACAAAGCAGAAACCGCGGACTTTTAATGATGAACATAAGTGGGGCGAGTATGAGCACATTATTGTGCATCCTAATTTTGTATTTAGCAGATTTCTGTTTTTATGTATAGATTGCTAATCTCCTGTAAAACTAATCTGATTAAATCAAGATATCTTGAACTGTCAGAAGCTCAGAAGTAATGACTCGAAGTGACTCGAGCAGTTTAGTGACTCGACTCGACTCGAGCTTGGCATGTCAAAGACTCGACTCGAGTCTTTACTCCCCAATGACTCGACTCGACTCGAGTCCCAATTTTGGTGACTCGTTACAACTCTGCCCGAACCCCACTAAAGTTAACATTAAAAAAAAAGAAAAAATCCAGAAGTGTACAAATTCTGCAATGTTTCCTAAGATTTTGTTTAAATGAAAGTATTATGAAAAATGAAAGTCTTGTGTACACGCGCTTGTGTTTTGAATGCCATTTCATGATTTTTGTGTTGTGAATAGTTTATTGGGAGAAAAAAAAATCTTGCTTCACCTTTGATTGGCTTAACATCACACACTACTGTATTAACCGATCAAAGCAGAAACGTACAGTCAATAAACTGCCATCTAATCAGAAGGGAAAAAAATATCTGCTTGTATCTCAAAGTTGAAATCACACTGAAATCAGGAAACAAAAGATACATTTTAATGATGTAAGGATGGAATTCATAAATCATCATAAAAAAACAAAAATAGACCAAAAAACTCAAAAAGATTATCAACGATTATACCACTGTTAAGTCAAATTCATTAAACTTATGGTGAAAGTATCCTTAGTATTAATAAAAGTAGAAGTAGAACAAGAAATTCCTTAATTGTGAAAAAAAGTAAAAAGTGAAGACACATTCTTTCCACTGGGAGGTGATCGCTTAGGCTGGGACTTCCTTTCATTGTTATAGTATATAATCACACATATAAAAACCCGCCCCAGCCAACCACTTTATAAAGACCTGCATGTGCTGATTACTCCTAAATTACCAAGGAATGTTCTTTCTAATGAAACAAAGCATGTATGGGAGTGTTTTATTCACCTACAATTAATGTCGCTAATTTCTCTATGTTAGTTCCACTTTCAATAATCCAACGTAGGTGATTAAAAACAAATCAAAAGTAGGCAAAGAGAGTTTCAAACAAGCCCCCAATCCCACCACACAATTGTGATTTTCTACAGATTTCATGCCGGTGTATTCTATATATATCTAGGTTGGTTTAGACTGGAGAATAATAGCCAGTTTCATTTTCTTATATCCCTAAACTGCGATATAATATGGCCCAACACACCATTATAAAGCAGGTCTCTAATTTCTGGAACTCATTACCATCTAACAATCAATTTCAAATGTTTTATGATTGCATCCTGTCCAAGGTTGCAAATACTGCAAATACTGGTTATTAATGATGTGAACTGCAATTGACTGCTTTCTTTTGTTGCCATCTTGTAATTCTCATAACAATAGTTTTACTTTTTGACACCTTTCCTCCATGGACCCTATATTTCACAGCACCGGCAAGTTTTATAGCCGGTGGGGGAGGGATTACTAAATCTCTTCATTCACACAATGTCAAAACTACACAAACTCAGTAACATCTGCAGTACAACAGATGGCAAAGCCAAAGAACCACATGACTGAGTTAAATAACTGATGATATTTATTTGGCATTTCTCATCAAGCATTCAAGTCTGTTTGTTACATTTGGATCTCTCTGTTCCCTGGATTAATCCCTGTAGTACACTTTATTGGAGAAATGCCCAGATGTAACAAAATCCCTAAAATGTTTATGTGGGACTGGACTGATAATGAGAATGAGAAGAAACCTTCATAACATTAATCCGATTAAAACATTACGAGAAAAACAATCCTCCATTTCATTCATATATTCAAACTTCAAAGCTCTTGGAAACATGCTAATGTCACTTCTTCACTGAGATTAAAAATATGTCACAGTATTTTAATAAATAAATTGGTTCAACATACAAGCTAGTGAAGTACAAAAATGCACTGTGAGATACAACATTTAAAACAATATGTAACCCATGAATCATCCTGTTGGTTTGGCTCAATGAGCTTAAGAAACAGATGATAGTAATGAATACTGATAACAATTTTTTTTACACTAGATGGCACTAGACGGCAGTGATGTGAATTTCTGATCAATATCTGAAAATAGTTGGAGCAGTAAGAACAGCTTGGGTCATTTTAACTGCTGGCTTTCCAATAAAAGGCTGAAAGACCATCCTATAACCACAGATGTATGTATCTTAAATACAATGTAAACAAGCTACTTCAATATATTGGTAACACTATAATGAACAAGCATGTCAGTGACATGCACATTCTGGAACAGCTGTACATTCAAAACTAGAGCATTGCCATTACACAGTAGTGCACTAAAACCTAGTGTACAGCAATTGTGTGCACTTCCATCCATTGTATGCAAAATTCTAAATGTGACATAGAGACAAATGGACAGATGCCTTTGTATACCCCCTGATTCTAATACAGTAATTTCATTAACCTGAACTGAAGTATATCCTGAGCAAGTTTCATCACATTGAAGTACCGGTGTTGCTTTTGTGGATATACAGTATTTGTTGGGCGCCTTACCATTCCCAGGAGAAAAAATCAAAACAAAAAAAAAACAGTTTCAAAACCAAGGGTCAGAGTCTGTATCATTTAAAGCATTCCCTTAGAAGAAAGCATCAACTCAGTTTGTACTAGAGCTATACAAACCTGATCCCATGACACCATGAGCAGGTGATCTGAATGTGACTGACAATATCCATCGTAAATGTTTTCATAGATGGCCATGTGGGAAGCTTCAGTTTACATCACTTGAGGGGAAACTATTGTTATTCGTCTTTTATAACACTGGAAAGTCTAAGAAATAAAAGCAATAGGCATTCTCTAAGCGAGGTCAAGTAATGGTGATGTGGATAAAGGCATCACAATCCCACTGTCTTTTTATGACTTAAATTATGGGGCCATCGTTCACAAACTACATTCTAATAAGTGCTTCGGGTGGGTAGCATGTATGCTCAGTTGGGTAGGATTTGCTATACAGTAAATCCACTATTTGTATTACTTGATAAATATATGCACTGTATGCTGTTTTTGCCATAAATGTAGAAAAAATATGAGGCATGAGGAAGACTTATACCAGGGAACAATTAACTCATGAGTTATAGTAGCCGTTATTTTGGACATTATGTGACAAAGTACTTGGAGAAAAGGAGGAGCAGAGGAACGGAGAGCTCAAACTGCAACAGATTCAGACACAATGCTGATGCTGGCAAATAGAACTATCTTCGCATATTCATACATGAATGGTGGGAATGCTCGGGCTACTCTGAGGCCAGGCAACCCGACATGCTTTATAAAGTACTTAACAGAAAACGTATTTTTTAAAAAGACAATTATATAATCAACATGTATTGTACATCATTTGTGGTAATCTAACAATTTCACACATTATGTGCACTGTTAGAAATAAATGAACATATTGTGGGGTAATATTATGCAAAACAGCTGATATTACAATATGATGTGTGCTGTAAAAGACCGAGAGGAAGGAGCCTGGAAGAGGCATGACAGTAGGTTCTCTAAATAGGAGCAGCTGTACTCCAACTGGGCAATCAGTGATCACTGTTAAATAATACATACCAAAATAAACAAAAACTAAAAATACTGAATGCAGGTATAGCAAGACAAATCCACTAAAGCGAGCAGGGAGTTAGGCAGGATGGAATTTAACTTACTATCAAGGATGTGGCCACTGAAAAGGTTGCATCTTTCATCAGTCTTCCAGCAACAAGTCACTGGTATTTGATTACTGGACAATGACTTCTGCATTTTAAAGCTTGACATCAGCAAAATTTAAATTGGTGCAATATAAAACTAAATACTAAGAACCACCATTGTTAAAACATGTCAAACATACTGCACAAGTTTAGCTCAGACCATTATTATAACAATTGTTCTAAAATTGTTTCAATTATAAGTGGGAGCTCGGGTGTTCTAATCAAAAACGTATTTGAAACTGGCTCCAGATTTAAACATGGGCCTATTATCATTTATTTTTATGTGTCTCACTAAACGCATTAAAAACAATGCATTTTGGGTGTGGGTTGTGGATGCTTGTTTCTGCATTGTTTCTTATTGTATGCACCACAACTCCATCCTTTGCATACTCCCTCTGGAAGAGGCAGCAAGGCGGCCCGGTCCCTGTACCGCTAAAGATTCTATCCCAAGTGCGAGGTATCAGTATCAGAGACTGGCAGCATTCTCGCTCCCTCTAAAATAGACTTTTTTTATATTTCCTCCTTCCTCTGTTGTTAGTGAGTACGACTTTGGCGGAGGGCGGGTGAAAAGGACTGAAACACTAAGACTGAAAGACTCCTCCCAGTTGAAGGCCAATCCAAGCTACCCATCATCAAGTAGTTACTAGATTAACATGTATTACCTGAAAGCAGCTGTTTTAGGCAACACAATTACATTGAAAGACAATAGGAAAACAAACGAAGCTTAAAAAATATTTTCTGCGGCTGCGTGAAATATTCCGATTCAAAACACAGCAGGTTGAATTTTTCCTAAGCAATGTGGGTATGCAATTCAGTCTGATTGTGTTACCATTGGCAACACAGCAACCACAGAGCCTTCCTGCTACAATATTGCAAGCTTTCTGAAAACTCTTCATACAACAGCTTCCACGGGTAAGATCCAAATATATTACGTTTGAAAAAAAGTCGTAGGCAACATGTTGTTTGTATATATATATATATATGTGTGTGTGTGTGTGTGTGTGTGTGTGTTACAGCACTACCTTTCTTGCTTAAATGCCTTTTTCTTTGTAGCTGCATTTTCGTATCACTCAGAATTATGCAAATTAGGTAGAACGCTGCTTGATAAATAGCATTTTTATGAACTGATTTTTTAAACTTTGCAACCTTTTGCTTTTGTACATGCATTAAAACAAAACGTGTTATTAGTGGATGGTTCAATTTGTAATGCCTATTATTACATCAGAGGATGTCAGTCGATATTAGCACTATACCGACTAAAGAAAATACCGATGTAATGTCGGAATTGTAATCGTTGCACCAGTTTTTTTTAATTATTATTATTATTATTATTATTATTATTATTATTATTATTATTATTATTATTATTATTATTATTATTATTGTTTTCATGCATCTCTGTACCGGTAAACGATGTTGCTGGGCAGGAGAATAAGTCTTCAGGTTTCAAAACTTTACGGTGAAGTTATGTTTGTATGCAGGGGTGAAATTCACAACGAAAAAAGTGCAGTTATATGCGCAGCTGGGTGTAAACATTAAGAAACTGCAGACAATTTGAGTGACATACTTTAAAAAAAAATTACATATTGTTACACGAAACATTTATGAAATACAAAATAAGCCTTAAAAAATAACTGATAAAATATAACCAATTCACCCTAAACAAAAAATCTGAAAGTACTGAAAGCGTTGTACCCTCAGCACGTAGGCCTTTCACTGTCATGTACTGTAATATAACACTTTGTACTGTAATATAACACTTAAATTGATAAGTATTAAGAAATATTACACTATACAGTAACTGTTGTAGAGAGGGAGTTTTGTTTCAAGATATCCTAAAAAAGGGATGATGTTATAAAACATGGTATAAAAAAACAACTGTGCTATGAGAAAATGATACAAAAAGGCTAAAGTCAAACAATATACAAGAGGCACTACTCTTAAAAAAAAATGATGTACTTGACATGGCCATTTTAATCTCCATAGTATTTTCTGAAATCATCCCCATACTTTCCAGACCCTGGGTACTCATCTACAACATGACCTGGCCATGCTACAATGATAGTCTTGGATTAGAACATATGTCCCTGTTATTTATGTATTTATTTTTAACTTATTACTTATCCTTCAATAGTATATTCCGTGTGTTTCTATGTTGTGTTTTTGTATAGATTAATTACCGTGAACTATTCCAGAAAAAGATGAGTGTATTTCAGGCATTAACAGTATAAAAGTAGACTTTTTTTTTTTTAAATCCCTGGCATTGTGGTTTCTACACAATAAGCAAAGTAGCAAAATACACATTTTCATAAAGTAATATCATTACTGTCAATAGCATTATGCCTTTTTTTTAGCTGTACACACAAGTGAAAACTCAAATGTAACTTAAATAAACTCTTCAATATTTTTTGAAAAGATGGCATTGTACAAAGAAAAAACATCTCACCATTGGTTTATTACAGTTAGGGTTGCCAACCGGCCCCATATTGCTATGACACTTTAAGACAGGTAAGGCTTTTTAACTCTGCATTATATGCAGTCATTTACAATAGGACATTGATTTAACATCTCATCTGCAGGATGGAGCACAAGGAGGTTAAGTGACTTGCTCAGGGTCACACAGTGAGTCAGTCAGTGGCAGAGGTGGGGTTTGAACTGGTGACCTTCTGGTTACAAGCCCTGGACTTTAACCACTGGACCACACAGCCTGCCTGTGGTGATTCTATCCAGAAAGCATCGTTACAACATGGATTAAAATTGTATTACTTGAAATTTTATATGGTAAACCATATCTGTAAAAATAGTGCAATTTTGTAGTTATGGAGCATTTTGCATTCACTGGCACTATTTCTCATTTAGCCATGTTAGTCCCTCCCCAATTGGACTAATACAGCAAATCAGCAGGCTGTAGAGGTCTGATTGATGGAAACAGTCCTCACAGGAAGTAATTCCTGACCCGACAAGTGTGTGCTTTTGGTAACTAGTGAGCAAAACAATACAATTCCTTTAGCGACAGTTCACGAAATTCACACTCCCTTTATGTTCAATAAAATCAATTAATTTACCTTTTAGAGAGGTGAGTTGAAAAACGTGACCTGTCTAAAGTATCCCAGAATTATGGGGCTAGTTGGCATCATAGAACATCTGCATCTGTATCCCTGACTCGCCAAATCTGAAGCTGCACTTTGTTTATCCTGTTTTTTTAATGTTAATCCCTACTGTCCCACACTTGCCATTTTAGAAACTTTTGCGCAAATTCTGGCAATGAAATCTGTGCAAGGCAAAATACTCTGTGATAATTATTTCTATATTTATCAACTATGTAATTTATGGCGGACACTGACATGGATTTTTGCCTTCAAATTCATGTGCAGCAATGTTTGTTTGAATATTCAGATAGGTTCTCTGCACTTAAAAAAATACTAATTACTCCATGCCGCTGTTTTCATGTCACACTGCCAAAGCGAAATGGTTCTAGAGATTTGACACATGCCAAAATGAAATCTGATCAGAATGAAAGCTCAGCCAATCAACATGCAGTGATTATACTGATGTTAATGGTGGTCAATAACAACTAACAGCAAGCAGCATGAACTGAACAGTGCTGAATCAAAGCGCATTTGAGAAACGTTGCACTAGTGGACTCTGTGAGTGGATGGAATGCATCCCAGTACTGGCATTAAAATAAGCAGTACGGACAGAATTTCACCCCTGTTTGTAAGACACAGAAATAACATTTAAAACACATTTTTCCAGCAATTTTGTTAGAAAGTTTGTTTGCATACTTTGTACTTCATTAATAGGTTGGTAATGTAAATATACTTCAAACTCCATTTTGAGATTATCACACATTTCATTGGTCATGCCTCTGCTTTTGCAATATATCTTGCTGTTCTCAATCAATGCTAATACATCAAGATCCCTTTAAAGCAAATGATTGTCTCAATACTAAATTAGTTATTAGATTTATTTGTCAGCTCAAGAGTAAAACACTGTGGAGGTTATTGTAAACTATATACATCCATTCCAAGCTAAGTTGTGATGGTTCTACAGCAGGGTGCGATTTGTCAAATTTCCAGCGGGGGTTTGGGTGGGAACGACAAACAACCAAGCATCATGGCAAGCCTTGATACATCTGTAGTACACAATTTAAACAGTTAAGAGAATAACTAAGTTACATATTTATTTATACTTATTTATTTATATATTAATCTTTAGGAATCACCCATTTGCCAAATCTGCCATCATACAGGATAAATGCAGTTATTTTTTATGGATACGGTCATACTTGCCAACATTTGGAAACTGTTCAGCGCGACGCTGATCATATGTATTATCGTATAATAGATGTATCCCCACAACTCAACACCACACGACCATCATGACAGTAAAAATAGACATAATGAAGCATTCTTACCTTTGTATAAGTTAGTGATCAGCAGATGTGTCTGTCGTACAGAGAGCACAGCGTGTGGTTTTCACTAACTCTACTGTGCACAGTAAATTATTTTTTTCCTATGGATAAATATCGGGACTTTCTTCCTATGCATCGGGACGCGGGACATTTGCTAGGAAATCAGGACTGTCCCGACCATATAGGGACTGTTGGCATGTCTGTATGGTATCAAAAGGCAATAACAAAAACTACCTACATTATAGCATCAGAAATAATGTTAAAAAGCACTCATGACAAGTACTTGCATTGTTGCACATAACCTCATTGATAACTGCACAGAGTGTAACAACAATAAAGGGAACAATACACAACATCTGTATTTTAACAGCTACATCTGCTTAATCTTGGCCTTTTTTCCACTCAGCTGGTGACTTGGTGGGTAAAAGTTCCAGTCTTTGGCTCTGGGGCTGTTTAAAAAAAAGCTGCTGTGGATTTTTAGTGTCCTGTCTTCATTTCTTTTTTTCTTTTAGTATAGTATTCACTTCCGATGTTAATAAAAAATAACGGTTTGAAATACAGCAACTGAATGATGTTGACGTAGTTGATTTTCATTGGTCAATTTGCCATGCTACGGTGCATACAGCACTACTGTTGGATGACAATGACGGGTGAGTGGAATCTGAGCCTGATTCATTTTATACAGCCGAACTTTATGATCTTTATGGTCACACCAAATATGGATTTGATTTAGATTTTTCTTCTGTTCACTCACTTTGCATTTAGTTAATTGATAAATATAATCTATTAACATGTCTATTTTTGAAAGCATTCTTACTTTACAGCATTTTTTCACACCTTTCTAAAACTTTTGCACAGTACTGTATATATATTACTGTGCAAAAGTTTTAGGCAGGTGTGAAAAAATGCTGTAAAGTAAGAATGCTTTCAAAAATAGACATGTTAATAGATTATATTTATCAATTAACTAAATGCAAAGTGAGTGAACAAAAAAAAAATCTAAATCAAATCCATATTTGGTGTGACCACCCTTTGCCTTCAAAACAGCATCAAGCATCAATTCTTCTAGGTACACTTGCACACAGTTTTTGAAGGAACTTGGCAGGTAGGTTGACCCAAACATCTTGGAGAACTATCCACAGTTCTTCTGTGGATTTAGGCAGCCTCAGTTGCTTCTCTCTCTTCATGTAATCCCAGACAGACTCGATGATGTTGAGATCAGGGCTCTGTGGGGGCCATGCCATCACTTCCAGGACTCCTTGTTCTTCTTTACGCTGAAGATAGTTCTTAATGACTTTCGCTGTATGTTTGGGGTCGTTGTCATGCTGCAGAATAAATTTGGGGCCAGTCAGATGCCTCTCTGATGGTATTGCATGATGGATAAGTATCTGCCTGTACTTCTCAGCATTGAGGAGATCATTAATTCTGACCAAATCCCCAACTCCATTTGCAGAAATGCTGCCCCAAACTTGCAAGGAACCTCCACCATGCTTCACTGTTGCCTGCAGACACTCATTCGTGTATGCTCTCCAGCCCTTCGGCGAACAAACTGCCTTCTGCTACAGCCAAGTATTTCAAATTTTGACTCATCAGTCCAGAGCACCTGCTGCCATTTTTCTGCACCCCAGTTCCTGTGTTTTCGTGCATAGTTGAGTCGCTTGGCCTTGTTTCCACGTCGGAGGTATGGCTTTTTGGCGCAAGTCTTCCATGAAGGCCACTTCTGACCAGACTTCTCCGGACAGTAGATGGGTGTACCAGGGTCCCACTGTTTTCTGCCAGTTCTGAGCTGATGGCACTGCTGGACATCTTCTGATTACGAAGGAAGTAAGCATGATGTGTCTTTCATCTGCTGCAGTAAGTTTCCTTGGCCGACCACTGCGCTTCACGGTCCTCAACGCTGCCCGTTTCTTTGTGCTTCTTCAAAAGAGCTTGGACAGCACATCTGGAAACCCCTGTCTGCCTTGAAATTTCTGCTTGGGAGAGACCTTGCTGATGCAGTATAACTACCTTGTGTCTTGTTGCTGTGCTCAGTCTTGCCATGGTGTATGACTTTTGACAGTAAACTGTCTTCAGCAACCTCACCTTGTTAGCTGAGTTTGGCTGTTCCTCACCCAGTTTTATTCCTCCTACACAGCTGTTTCTGTTTCAGTTAATGATTGTGTTTCAACCTACATATTGAATTGATGATCATTAGCACCTGTTTGGTATAATTGTTTAATCATACACCTGACTATATGCCTACAAAATCCCTGACTTTGTGCAAGTGTACCTAGAAGAATTGATGCTGTTTTGAAGGCAAAGGGTTGTCACACCAAATATGGATTTGATTTAGATTTTTCTTCTGTTCACTCACTTTGCATTTAGTTAATTGATAAATATAATCTATTAACATGTCTATTTTTGAAAGCATTCTTACTTTACAGCATTTTTTCACACCTGCCTAAAACTTTTGCACCGTACTGTATATATATATAGACACACACACACACACACACACACACACACACACACACACTGGTGCTCTGGCTGTTGCTTCAAAAGAATGGACTAATCAGAGGATGAGTTTTCAGCCATGTACTAGAGACCTATGCAAAATTACACTGACGTCTGCCTCTTTCCTTTTTAGGCAGCTGTCACGTCACTGAGGGGAAAAAAGGACACCATTCATTCGCAAAGGACATCAGAGAAGCATTGTGAAAGCTGTGCCCTTATTGGATGCCAAGCGGCTGTGACTCAAGCACTGCCTTCACTGTGGGAGAAAGGAGTGTGTGAGGGTTTGTGAGAGAGAGAAAGAGGCAGCTAAGGAAGGATGCCTTCTTCAGGGAAGTAGTCCAAATACTTCATCCTGACTGTTGCAGCCTCTGGTTTGTTGAGAGAATTCTTCAGAGGACAAATTGCAAATTTGTAGGGAGGACCATGGCTACAGCTAAAAACTTTGGAAGATCCCCCAGAGATATTGCCAATGTGATGCAAAAATTGCAAGGTATGTCCTACTATATATACTGTAGTATCACTCTTATTTCATAGTTTAATTCATTTTATTCTCGCTACTATTTTTTTTACTCCTAATTTAATATAAATGTACTATTTACTTATAAACAATTCCATTATGTTAAAACCAACTAGAATGCCTTTTTTAAGTAGTAAAAATAGATATTTTAAGAATAATATACAGTAATATAACATAATATTCTGCACTTAACTTTTTGTCATACTGTTCCCTAGTTATGTTTGATATATATATATATATATATATATATATATATATATATAGCTCAATATCCAGTGTCCAATCAACTGTCTCACTAATTAGGCGATTAAGTGCATATGCTTCAGTCATATATATATATATATATATATATATATATATATATATATATATATAATTTTATAAAATGTAAGAGAATGAGATATAACTTGAATCAAAAAGGACATCTATTTTTCATTATGTAGACATCTGGTTGATGCTCCTAATGTATTTGTTATTAAACGTAGTCTGTAAATCTGTATTGTTTTAAAATAGTATGTTACAAACAACAGTGCATTTGTTAGATTTTATCATCAGACCATGACACAGTACACAACCTAGATGTATGGCACCGCAGATCCAATTTTCAAGCTGTGTCTCTTCATTTGATATGCAACAGTCATCTGCAGTGCAGATTTTGAACTTATTCCAGTGAAGATTTTCAATCTTATTCCAGTGAAGACGCACACACACGCTACTGTATCAAGGAACATCCTTTTGGGTTTATGTCAGTGATAACTCTGTGATCCATTAATAATAATAACCGTGTGGCTTCCAATATGGAATGCTTTATCTACAGTTATTGTGAAGATATAGTTTCTTACCAAAAAGGTGAAATACGTAGCCTTTTAATTATAAAAAAAATAAACAAATAAATAAAAAAGTATTGTGAGCAGTGCACCACAGAAAACAGACTGAAAAACGTAACCTTTTTTATTTTAATGAAGTAGATTATATAAGAAAAAAGCATACACACTCCAAAATGTGTCAGGTGCAAAGTACAAAATTACATAAGTATGAGAAAGACATTACTCACACACTTACGAAATGTGTAACTGTTTTGTTTTGGGTTAAATAAAACATATTTGTGGAGCACATTAAGTGTGTTAGTGCTTCTTCCTTTGAATGAAATACTTCCTTGGCAGAGTTTGCAAATTCCATTTTCTCCTGCTTTGGTAAAGAAATTCCACACAATGATTTGCTTGGATGCCATGTTAACAACAACAACAGCGGAATATGGCCAATAGATGTTGCTAAGAATCATGCAGCATGAAGCGCATTTATATTTAATCTGAGATGTTTTATTATTATTATTATTATTATTATTATTATTATTATTATTATTATTATGTTTACAGTACTGAAAAATGTTACCCAAGTCTACAGATCTGAAGGGGTTAAATGTATGTGTATTATATAGTATTTAAATATGTATACTGCACTTAAATATATATATATATATATATATATATATATATATATATATATATATATATATATATATATATATATATATATATATATATATATATATATACAGTGCCTTGCATAAGTATTCACCCCCCTTGGACTTTTCCACATTTTGTAGTGTTACAACCTGGAATTAAAATGGATTTAATTGGGATTTTTACCATTTGATTTACACAACATACTTAACACTTTGAAGGTGCAAAATATTTTTTATTGTGACACAAAAGTTAATTAAACAAAAAAAAAGACATTTGTTGGTTGCATAAGTATTCACCCCCCTGTCAATACTTGGTATGAGCACCTTTGGCAGCAATTACGCTGTGAGTCTTTTTGGGTAAGTCTCTACCAGCTTTGCACATCTGGACACTGCAATTTCTGTCCATTCTTCTTGGCAAAATTGCTCTAGCTCTATCAAGTTGGATGGGGACCGTTGGTGAACAGCAATTTTCAAGTCTTGCCACAGATTCTCAATCGGATTGAGGTCTGGGCTTTGACTGGGCCATTCTAAGACATTCAGGTTCTTGTTTTTAAACCACTCCAGTGTAGCTTTGGCTGTGTGTTTAGGGTCATTGTCCTGCTGGAAGGTGAACCTAATCCCAGGTGTCTTGCAGACTGAAGCAGGTTTTCCTCCTAGAATTTCCGTGCATTTGGCTCCATCCATCTTGCCCTCAATCCTGACCAGTTTCCCAGTCCCTGCCAATGAAAAGCATCCCCATAACATGATGCTGCCACCACCATGCTTCACCGTGGGGATGGTGTTCTCAGGGTAATGAGCAGTGTTGGCTTTGCGCCACACATAGCGTTTTCGCTAAGGCCAAAAAGTTCAATTTTGGTCTCATCAGACCAGAGAACCTTTTTCCACTTGTTTGCTGTGGCTCCCACATGTCTTTTGGCAAAATCCAAATGGGATTTGATATGGGTTTTTCAGCAATGGCTTTCTTCGCCACTCTTCCATAAAGCCCAGCTTTGTGGAGTCCGGTTATAGTTGTCCCATGGACGGTTTCTCCCATCTCAGCTGTGGATCTCTCCAGCTCCTTCAGAGTTACCATTGCCCTCTTGGTTGCTTCTCTGACTAATGCCCTCCTTACCTGGTCACTGAGTTTTGGTGGACGGCCTTCTCTAGGCAGAGTCGCGGTTGTGCCATATTCTTTCCATTTTTTAATAATGGATTTAACGGTGTCTCCGGGGGATGTTCAAAGTTTGGGATATTTTTTTATAACCCAATCCTGATTGGTGCTTCTCCAGAACTTTATCCCGGACTTGTTTTGATAGCTCCTTGGTCTTCATGATGCTGTTTGTTTAGATATGCTCTCTAACAAACTCTGGGGCCTTCCAGAAACAGGTGTATATAATCTGAGATCATGTGACACCTTAATTGCACACAGGTGGACTCCATTCAACTAATTATGTGACTTCTGAAGGCAATTGGTTGCACCAGAGCTTATTTAGGGGTGTCACAGCAAAGGGGGTGAATACTTATGCAATCAAGACTTTTCAGTTTTTTATTTGTAAATAATTTTCAAAAATATGTAGATTTTTTTCCCCACTTCGACATTATGGACTATTTTGTGTAGATCAGTGACAAAAATCCTAATTAAATCCATTTTAATACCAGGTTGTAACACTACAAAATGTGGAAAAGTCCAAGGGGGTGAATACTTATGCAAGGCACTATATATATATATATATATATATATATATATATATATATATATATATATATATATATATATATATATATATAATATATGTGTGTGTGTGTGTACTGTATGTATATTCCTGCATATACATACATACATTATTTTAGTTTTGACAGTTTTAAAACTACTGACATTTGTAGTACCCCTTTTACAATTAGAAAGGTATTATGGCAGTAATATAGCACAGTTTGTTTTTCATATGGGAAATCTATTGATTACATTGAATACAAGAAAGTTATATTGCTGGCAAGTACACTGTGGGAGTGCTTACCTCTCAAAGATTTAAAATGCATTAGCATAAATTGAATTACATTGTCTGAATGTTTCTTATGCAAATTATTTAAAGCAGTCTACGCACCATGTAGATTAAGGATAGCAAAAACACAGCCTTCTACTTTTCAAAAGGCAGTTGCTTCTTAGTGAAATAAAAACCACCACTTGTGCTGCTGCAGCGTAATAGTTGATCCTGTTAATACTGTATCTCACTGCAGTTCTGTGAAGAAAGCTGGTACTGAGACACGAGCCAGAGTTAATTAAAAGGAGAAGCATTGAAATGTGTACATTGATTGTGTGTGCGTACATGCATGTGTGTGTGTGTGTGTGTGTGTGTGTGTGTGTACAGTATGTATTTGCTATCAGGAATGCAGTTACAGTCCCTTGGGGTGGATATATCCATTTGACTACAAAGGAAGCCAAAGGCATTACAGGCTGTCATCACTTGTTTTAGTTATCATATGCTCTGTTTCTTAACACAGCTTGGTTAAAAAGTTACTTGTAATATTTGCCTTTAGTTCCTAAGAGACTGGCTTTAGGCTTTAACCTGATGCCTGCTACTGTTAAGAAACACGTTTGCAAACTTGGGCTTTTGGAACAGAGGTCATGTTTTGTTTACATTGTTTTAAGCACTGACTTTACTGATCAACTTTGAATAACAAAGATGAGCATTCACATTATTACAACCCTGCGTGATTATAGCATTGCTTCTATAAATATTCTTCTGAAAATTAGCACTGCGGGTTTGGAAAAAAACATTCACCAATGAACAACATACTTCCATGATTGGTCATGTCTTTAGCCAACTTACCTTTTAATACATTTTAAATATTTACAGCATTTATATCTTCTGAAAAAAACTAAAGAATTTAAAAGCATTTGCTACTGCATGAGGTATATTACATTATAACAATGCAACAGTTCTCATTTTAGTTTCACAAAAAAGTGTTGAGCATGATACTGATGGTTTCTGATTTTCTGTTCTCAATTTTGCATATATAACATAAAGTAAATACTGTAAATGTGAACCCATGCTCTGCTATATGTGTGACTAAACATGTACCAAGTGAATCCTAGTTGTTCCCAAAAAAAAAAAATATGGCATGAGGACATCATTGCCCCTGAAGTACTGTTAGGAATCATCCCAAGAACTTCAAAAAGTTATTAAGTGTCCTGAGTTTGGGACTATCAACATTCACTAATGCTTTCCTGCGTATTGAATACGTCTAAAGTTGTTTCTCCTGATGTCCTATATGTCCTAAACAGAAAGTGGAAAATAGACTATTTTGAACTGCTCTTCCACTGAGAAACAATTGCTTTTTATATGGCTGTAGAGTTGTATTGCTAATAGACACTATGGTGGTCTTTCTTTTTTTAATTATTTATTTTATTATTATTTTTTAATTTAGTAGTTGCCAATTCTTTTTAATTTAGTAGTTGCCAATTCTTTTTTTGGTGTGTTTTCTCCCCAATTTAATAGTGTCCAATTATTTGTGTTTAGCTCAGCTTACCGCTACCACCCCCCCGCTGACTCGGGAGCGGCGAAGATGAGCACACGCTGTCCTCCAAAGCGCCGCCCCCTGGCAGCTCCTGTCCTCGGTCAGCAAAGGAATAGCCTGGACTTGAACCGACGACGTCCAGACTATAGGGCGCATCCTGCACTCTATGAGAATGCTTTTACTGGATGCGCCACTCGGGAGCCCCCTTGGTGGTCTTTCTGTTACAATTTCTATGCAGGGTATAAAGCAGATGTGTAGAGGGAAGCATTTATATATATTGATAGTGACACTTTAATCTTAACCTTTTGAAAGGGCTTACTCATATTCAAGGGGCAGTGGTTACAATCTAAAAATGTTCACAGTTAAAAACAAATAGCTTTGCGTTGGCCTTGGAGCTCCCATGGGCTAGGGAGGGAAAATCAACTGGGGTGGAATAGACTGAACTCTGTCTTCCGGGGGGGTTCAGTATATGGCAAGATTTGTAGCTCACAGTAGGTTAGCTGAGTAAGAAAAGATGATAAACTGGAACCAAAGAGCCAAGTCATTTATTTCCGCATCTCTGAAGTCTCTCAAGTTGTTTGTTTCACAATTTGTAATATTAACATGGAACATGGCCTCAAAGACTCCATGGTGCTTTTTAAATTTAATTAATTCAGGGGTAAAATGTTTAAAAAGGCAACGTAACAGGAAGAAAAAAATGCTTGCTTAAACTGTTAAGCAAACCCAACTTTGTTGCAGTGACTAGAAGTAGCAAGAAGTGGTGAATTGAACTGCAGTGTTGAAAGAGAACTGCTGAAATGGTTAAACTCTCAACAAAAAACAAAATGTTTGCTGGCAAAAAGAGGTGGCCAAAATTGCTTTGAATGGATTGTGGAAAGCGAAACCAGTTTCATTAATCTCAGAGCATAAAGATAATGCAATCATACAGTCTATAAGATTGATTGCATTTTCTCTAAAACTGTAAAATGTTGTCTGAAGAGTAAAAAGAAGGAAGAAATTGCAGTAGCTACTGTAGCAACACTTCTGCAGCACTGTATTATATTTAGAAACAAACACTTAAACCACATGAAACTTAGATGAGTGTGTTTTCGTGAGATTTCAGTGTTCATTGAATCCTAAACAGGCTCCATTCTGATAATCATTTTGAGCTCATAATCTATCTACATCACAAACATCAGATGATGGTAAAATAAGTAAATCAATTCATACATACAAGATTGAGAGCGAACTGATGAGTGTAGGGCAAAAGATTACTATGGTAACATCAACCTTGTCTTACTGAATATGCTAATTAATGAAATATGAAATCTTTTGGAGGTAAAAAGAGCATACAGCTTTTAATAGCATAGTGTGATCTGTCAAAAGGATGATTTTGTTAGTTCATACCTTGTAATATCAGAATATACAGTTGTACCATTCTACCAATAGCATTACCATTGTAAGTCACCTCATTGTCATTGAACATAATTTTGTAAGGGTAGGATAAAAATGAATTGTGATTCACAGAGTAATGGCACTTTTAAAAGGTTATATGCACTGATATATGCAAAATAATATTCCAAGATGGGTCTCCATTTATTTTTCTTTAGAATACAAAATCAGTAAGGAGGATATTATTATAATATTATTAATGCGATAGCTGTGAGCATCTATCTGAATCAGATTGCACAGTCATCTACAGCCTACAACCAGCATGCAATGTGTTACTCTGCAGAGTCAACTTGCACA
The DNA here is from genome assembly GCA_030684275.1 of Acipenser oxyrinchus oxyrinchus. Taxonomy (NCBI): domain Eukaryota; kingdom Metazoa; phylum Chordata; class Actinopteri; order Acipenseriformes; family Acipenseridae; genus Acipenser; species Acipenser oxyrinchus. The sequence continues at coordinate 52,191,347 of CM060251.1, forward strand.
TGTGCTAGCAAGGAAGAGAAAAGTAATCTGCTACTTTTTTAGTGGCAAACGAATTACCGTACCAGTAAGGCCGTAATAACAAGACTGCATTAGTGCATTTTTATGTTTGTGGATTTTTTTTGCAAGGAGTCGCTTTTAAGCTCTGTAACTCATTCAGATGGGTAACATTAAGTGTCCATTTCTTCCTCCCTGTGAACCTGCTGATTTGATTTTAGTAATTTTAGTGGTGAGCATTTCGTGCATGGTCTGCTTTTGTCAGGGCACACAATTTCCTGTTCATTTCATTTTAGAAGTTGTAGTAATGTCATGTCAGGTTCTTGGCTTTTTCATGTACCGCACCTGTACAAAAAAGCTTACTTGATTCAGTCAAGGAAGGAAGCAGGTGTCCGATGAGAGGCAGTGTTTGCATCGGTTGATGTTACCTTGACATCGTTAGGAGGAAATCAAGAATTGGTTTGATGCGCTGATAGAAAAGCATCCCTTTCACTTAGAGGAAACAGCACCGTTTCCACGTATTATCCATCACTGAAGTTATGTATAATGAATACAAGTGGTGGGACGAACATCACATTTTTTTAATGTTTAAAACACAATAAATATTTGAATTTCTGTTGTAAATAAGATAAGATGAAATTCATTAGTGAAAGTGTCTCTGTAAAATGTAACTAATACCCACCTATAAAGAAACACATACTTTAACCATCACTGATCCACACAGGATGAACATTAAAATACTAGATGTCACATTCACATGTACAAATATTAAACTGAAAATTTGTGACCCCACAGATTTTCAAAAGAAAACTGTGTTTAATAAAACAGCACAGAACTGTTTTAATCTGCCCTGAAACATAGTATAATTAAATTTGTTTACTGAAGAAAACTATGATGTGTCTTTGGTTTACTAATGTGTCTAATAAAATTAAAAATAATTGCTCCTGACCAATTGTTCATTTAAAGAAAAATGGGAGCATACTGTAGCGCCCTATCCATAAAATGTTTTATGAAGTAAAAGCTTGAATTTATTTTTGTGCTTTAAGTAAAGTTTAAGTTGCTGTTTCATTAGGAGCCTATAGTCTAAAAAATAAATGAAATTATCAGCAAATAGGAAATTCAGGCAGCACTAGTCTTTGAATTGGCCCATGTGCAGATTATAATAGGACTTGCCACTGTTTATAAGACCCTATAACTATAACTGAGTAGTAAAAACATGATAATCCGTTTCCCATTGACCCTGCTAGAGAGAAGAGGATTGTAGCTTGCCGATGAACTACTTTTTTTCTACTTTGGGTTCCAGTGTCAACAAGAGCCACAGTGATTAAGAATAGGATAAATGTGCTGCTTCAGCTGTTTGCCTTCGGTCAGTGTGGCAGGGCAGAAAGCGCTGCATGTAAATTAGAGGGGGCAGGGGAAAGCCCTGCATGTAAATACTGTATTGTTTTGTTTATTTTAAACGGGTGTATGTATTTTGTCTTTATTTAAAAACAATGTATTATGATTTAAAATGAAATGTATTTTGTGTTTATTTAAAACGAGTATGCTTTGTTATTGCTTGGTTTGAATCTGGTCTGGCAGAAGTGGTGTTAGCAGGTCGTTTCTGCCAGACAACTCGTGCAAATGCATGTTCAACAGTCAGTAATTATTGACTGATGATTGTCTGCCATGAAAACTAAGACCCTGTGCAGAAGGTTACCATCTCCAGATTAATTAATTGATTAATTTATTTCTAATCTGGAGATGGTCACCGGTATAAAAACCAGCAGCTTTTGTTGTTCAGGGTGGGTGTACAGAGAGGAGGTACGTGAGAACGAGAGAAACAAGAGTAAAAACGAAACTGAAAGAAAGCAATTGCTACGCGTGCAGGAAGCACAGTATTTATTTGGTGTCAGTTTGTGTTTGTGATTTCTTTTTTGTTCAACCTTTTATTTTGCTCTGTGAGCGTTGTTTTTCTTTAAATATTTATTTTATTTTTGTTTCAATAAAACGGCTAACAGCTTTCATCTGTCTGTGTGTCTCACTGTGAGTTATCGCTATCTGGTCTGGGAACGTCATCACTGCTCGGCTACCCTGTCACAGTCATTAATAGGACCCTCGATGACAGTCAGTTTCCAATTACTAACAATATCCGGAGACAGGAAAAGGGAAATTTAACTTGTGAATTTCACTATGGTGGAAACTAAAGGATATGTTGTACCAAGCAATATCATAGTGTAATTATAAACCTAAACAACATAAATCTCAAGTATGGCTTCCTTCACTAGCTCCTTACTCATAAACGCTGAAAACTAGCTCAAGGGGATATTTTGGATGGAGTTTTAAGCCACATGTGGCTGCAGTGAGATTTAGGCACTTTTACAAAATGATCACCTTCTTCCTCATTCATGCTGCCCTTGCACGTTAGTTAACACAGGGTACACCCAGTTTAGGATAAAAACAAAATAGACATTATAGTACACTTGATGATGCATCCTTTGTTTATCGCTATTATATTATATATATATATATATATATATGTGTATATATATATATATATATATATATATATATATATATATAGTGTATATATATATATATATATATATATACAGTACTGTGCAAAAGTTTTAGGCAGGTGTGAAAAAATGCTGTAAAGTAAGAATGCTTTCAAAAATAGACATGTTAATAGATTATATTTATCAATTAACTAAATGCAAAGTGAGTGAACAGAAGAAAAATCTAAATCAAATCCATATTTGGTGTGACAACCCTTGCCTTCAAAACAGCATCAATTCTTCTAGGTACACTTGCACAAAGTCAGGGATTTTGTAGGCATATAGTCAGGTGTATGATTAAACAATTATACCAAACAGGTGCTAATGATCATCAATTCAATATGTAGGTTGAAACACAATCATTAACTGAAACAGAAACAGCTGTGTAGGAGGAATAAAACTGGGTGAGGAACAGCCAAACTCAGCTAACAAGGTGAGGTTGCTGAAGACAGTTTACTGTCAAAAGTCATACACCATGGCAAGACTGAGCACAGCAACAAGACACAAGGTAGTTATACTGCATCAGCAAGGTCTCTCCCAAGCAGAAATTTCAAGGCAGACAGGGGTTTCCAGATGTGCTGTCCAAGCTCTTTGAAGAAGCACAAAGAAACGGGCAATGTTGAGGACCGTGAGACGAGTGGTCGGCCAAGGAAACTTACTGCAGCAGATGAAAGACACATCATGCTTACTTCCCTTCGTAATCAGAAGATGTCCAGCAGTGCCATCAGCTCAGAACTGGCAGAAAACAGTGGGACCCTGGTACACCCATCTACTGTCCGGAGAAGTCTGGTCAGAAGTGGCCTTCATGGAAGACTTGCGGCCAAAAAGCCATACCTCCGACGTGGAAACAAGGCCAAGCGACTCAACTATGCACGAAAAACACAGGAACTGGGGTGCAGAAAATGGCAGCAATTGCTCTGGAATGATGAGTCAAAATTTGAAATATTTGGCTGAAGCAGAAGGCAGTTTGTTCGGCCGAAGGGCTGGAGAGCATACCTAATGAGTGTCTGCAGGCAACAGTGAAGCATGGTGGAGGTTCCTTGCAAGTTTGGGGCTGCATTTCTGCAAATGGAGTTGGGGATTTGGTCAGAATTAATGGTCTCCTCAATGCTGAGAAGTACAGGCAGATACTTATCCATCATGCAATACCATCAGAGAGGCATCTGACTGGCCCCAAATTTATTCTGCAGCATGACAACGACCCCAAACATACAGCGAGTCATTAAGAACTACCTTCAGCGTAAAGAAGAACAAGGAGTCCTGGAAGTGATGGTATGGCCCCCACAGAGCCCTGATCTCAACATCATTGAGTCTGTCTGGGATTACATGAAGAGAGAGAAGCAACTGAGGCTGCCTAAATCCACAGAAGAACTGTGGTTAGTTCTCCAAGATGTTTGGGCCAACCTACCTGCTGAGTTCCTTCAAAACTGTGTGCAAGTGTACCTAGAAGAATTGATGCTTGATGCTGTTTTGAAGGCAAAGGGTTGTCACACCAAATATGGATTTGATTTAGATTTTTCTTCTGTTCACTCACTTTGCATTTAGTTAATTGATAAATATAATCTATTAACATGTCTATTTTTGAAAGCATTCTTACTTTACAGCATTTTTTCACACCTGCCTAAAACTTTTGCACAGTACTGTATATATAATGGTCTTTCTTTTTTTAAGTTCCCACAATGTACTATAAACATATAAACTGTCCATGCACAAACTATACATCATTGCTTTGCAGTTTTAAAAATTAACTTTTATAAGCTGCAGTATTGCACACCTTGAGGTTGTGTTCAGATTCAGACATGGTAGAGACATTGAGCAGTGGGGAACTATCTTCTCAAGTAGAGGCTCTAAACTGTGATGAACTGAAGTGTGAAATTGAAGTGTGCAAGTGTGAAACTGAAGTTTGCAGGGTTTTTAAAAAAAAAAAAATTATATTAAGTCCACTGGGGTCTAGGTTGAGATCACCACACTCAGATTAGTATTTATTTATGCCTTTATGTTTTAATGGTGACATTATGCACAATTACCATGGCAGCCATGTTATAACAAAGCTTTTTCCAGTAACCGCTGCCTGTGTGTGTGTGTTTTGAATGGTCTTTAGCAACACTGCCAGTTTGTGCTTAAGATACGAAGACACACATGGTTCTTCTCTCAGGAAGTAAAGGAAAACCACAAGCACATTCTGCTTCACAGTGTAGTCATTTCGCGCCAATTTTTTTAGGCACTCTCCACGTAAGTGAAAACACTAGTGATGATTTTTTTTAAATATATCGGCAACATTTACTGATTCCTCATACTATTAAGCTTCAACAACCAGAACATGCAGAACACATGGGTCTTAATGTTGTAAAATAAGAATACCACCTGCCTTTGACAGTCACTATAATTCTGATTGATTGATGCACCATTTGTTAATGATCTTCATTGAATTGTATTTGGTAAGCATGTTATCCATATTTCTAAAAATAAGCAATCTGAGTGTTGTATGTAGTTTCAGTAATTTCCAGTATTTGGGCATTATGAAAACACATGCAGGTCTTATCTGGCGCTTTTTCTATAAGGCGTTTACAGGATTTAAAAGGTTTTTCTTTTGATAACAACAAGCATGCTCGTCACAATTGTTGTAGGTGACTTCTTAACACATTAACATGCTATCCAGTGTATAGGCTGTAAATAAAGTGTACACTGTAAACCTCCTTTGCAATGTTATTCATCCCTAATTTATTCTGTATTACTATAGAAATGTAATACACATTTTAGTCTCTACATTTGCAAGATCACATTTTAACGGTAGAATGGATACTGCCTGTGTGAGTAATTTAGTAATACAACAACAATGGGGTACAATACAGACTATTTTCTAATCCAAACCCCAGTAATCTGAACTGAATTATAATCCTGAAATTTGCACTTTGCAAATTTCAATATTATAATTTTAGGACAAATGTATATCTGTAAAAAAGCTTAGTCTGCGTTTATTTTCTAAGCGTTGTAGCTGATTTTTTAATTATATATAGGGCTTCTGATTTTGGGTTTTAACCGATAAAACATGAAATCAGTTAATAGCCGAAAACACCGGAAAAACTGTGGAAATGGTTAATCAATTCACTTTGACTTTACCCTTTTCCCATTAAAAAATAAAACCTACTACAAAAATAATAATAAATACATTTCCCAGTGCTGCTGGGCAATGTCCCGCCTTCCTGACTTGTATCTATCATTGATTAGTTCTGAATACTTTAAATCCGCCCCAACTACTGAGTGACAGCACATTCCTACATTTCTATTGGAGACTCCACTTGTTAGCGTGATTTAAAGCTGTATTAAATTAAGATACGGTGGATTAAGTTAAGATACGGAGGATTAAAAACAGAATTGTGGTGAAATGCCTACACACAAAAACCCCAGAAGAATGTGCCCATGACCATATGTTGTATTTCTGTATTGTTGTGATTATATATACAGCTCTGGAAAAAATTAAGAGACCACTGCAAAATTATCAGTTTCTCTGGTTTTACTATTTATAGGTATGTGTTTGGGTAAAATGAACATTTTTGTTTGATTCTATAAACTACTGACAACATTTCTCCCAAATTCCAAATAAAAATATTGTCATTTACTTGGCTTGATTCATGCGTCCTTCACAAAGACAAATCTGCCCGATTCCAGCCTTGCTGAAGCACCCCCAGATGAGTCCAATTTTCAGCTTTGCCCAACACCTGGTCGTCTAATGGTTAGACGGAGACCTGGAGAGGCCTACAAGCCACAGTGTCTCGCACCCACTGTGAAATGTGGTGGAGGATCGGTGATGATCTGGGAGTGCTTCAGCAAGGCTGGAATCGGGCAGCTTTGGCATGAATCAAGCAAAGTACAAGGTTGTCCTGGAAGAACTTGCTTCCTTCTGCTCTGACAATGTTCCCCAACTCTGAGGATTGGTTTTTCCAGCAGGACAATGCTCCATGCCACACAGCCAGGTCAATCAAGGTGTGGATGGAGGACCACCAGATCAAGACCCTGTCATGGCCAGCCCAATCTCCAGACCTGAACCCCATTGAAAACCTCTGGAATGTGATCAAGAGGAAGATGGATGGTCACAAGCCATCAAACAAAGCCGAGCTGCTTGAATTTTTGCGCCAGGAGTGGCATAAAGTCACCCAACATCAATGTGAAAGACTGGTGGAGAGCATGCCAAGATGCATGAAAGCTGTGCTTGAAAATCAGGGTTATTCCACCAAATATTGATTTCTGAACTCTTCCTAAGTTAAAACATTAGTATTGTGTTGTTTAAAAATGAATATGAACTTATTTTCTTTGCATTATTCGAGGTCTGACAACACTGCATTTTTTTGTTATTTTGACCAGTTGTCATTTTCTGCAAATAAATGCTCTAAATGACAATATTTTTATTTGGAATTTGGGAGAAATGTTGTCAGTAGTTTATAGAATAAAACAAAATGTTCATTTTACCCAAACACATACCTATAAATAGTAAAACCAGAGAAACTGATAATTTTGCAGTGGTCTCTTAATTTTTCCCAGAGCTGTGTATATATATATATATATATATATATATATATATATATATATATATATATATATATATATATATATATATATATATATATAAATTAGCTCAAAGAGCCAGCTGCCCAACGTTTCGATATGTTGTACATATCTTTCTCAAGGGAGCCTGCCCAGTCCCTGCTGATGAGAAGCATCCCCACAGCATGATGCTGCCACCACCATACTTCACTGTAGGGATGATGTGTCTTGAGGCATGGGCAGTGTTAGGTTTGCGCCACACATAGCGCTTTGAGTTTTGGCCAAAAAACTCTATCTTGGTCTCATCTGACCACAAAACCTTTTCCCACATCGCAGCTGGGTCACTCTCATGCTTTCTGGCAAACTCCAGACATGCTTTCAGATGGTACTTTTTGAGTAACGGCTTCTTTCTTGCCACCCTCCCATACAGGCCAGTGTTATGCAGAGCTCTTGATATGGTTGACTGGTGCACCATTACTCCACTCCCAGCCACTGAACTCTGTAGCTCCTTCAAAGTGATTGTTGGCCTCTCTGTGGCTTCTCTCACAAGTCTCTTTCTTGTTTGAGCGCTGAGTTTTGAGGGACGGCCTTCGTGGTGGTGGTGTGATGCAGCTTCCACTTCCTGATTATTGATCCAGCTGTGCTCACTGGGATATCCAAACACTTGGATATTATTTTGTACCCTTTCCCTAATCTATGCATTTGTATTACGTTATCTCTAACTTCTGTAGAATGCTCTTTGGTCTTCATTTTCCTTCAGATTCACAGCCTGACCAATGATCCTTCAACAGTGGGGTTTTTATCCAGAAAATGTGACAGCAACTTTAATGGTTCACAGGTAATGCCAATGGTAAGGTGATTGTGTCCTCATTAGGGCAATTTCTTTCATCGGTGTAAACTCAGAGCTTCC